>JAPXFY010006835.1:5000-7500 GCA_030674185.1 Monoplex corrugatus | reverse complement strand
CCATCAGAATGATGGAAACAGTAAGCTGACACCACCAGAATGATGGAAACACTAAGCTGACACCACCAGAATGATGGAAACAGTAAGCTGACACCACCAGAATGATGGAAACACTAAGCTGACACCACCAGAATGATGGAAACACTAAGCTGACACCACCAGAATGATGGAAACACTAAGCTGACACCACCAGAATGATGGAAACACAAAGCTGACACCACCAGAATGATGGAAACACTAAGCTGACACCACCAGAATGATGGAAACACTAAGCTGACACCACCAGAATGATGGAAACACAAAGCTGACACCACCAGAATGATGGAAACAGTAAGCTGACACCACCAGAATGATGGAAACACTGAGCTGACACCACCAGAATGATGGAAACGTTAAGACGGGCAGCGGACAGCAAGTTTTTAATGTTGCGGGCTGGGATTGAACTCGAGATATCAGTTCTTGAGTCCATGGCTCTATCAAAAGAACCAACCAATCCTCGTAAAAAAAAACAAAAAACTGTGATCCATCTGGGAGCCGAACCCACGGCCTCTGTGACATCAACATGTGACTCTGACTAACTGAGCTAGTGGGCCACTCACCTGTCTCACCTGTCTGCATCACCAGGTTCGGTGTTGGCCGCTGCACATTTTGACACCACCGCCTCCCTCCAAGCCGCTCTGTCTTGACTTTTGTGGACAACTTCTTGAATATTTAGGCCACTCATGTTGGTTATGTTTTTGATGTATGAAATTGGAGGTCTGCCTTTCTTCCTTTTTGCCTCTTTTTTTGTTTCCTTGAAAAATGGTTGTCATGAGGTCCGTGTTCTTGTTGCGTGACTCGTGCCCAATGTATTTTAGTCTTCTTTTGTTGATGTCTGCTAGCAGTTTTCTGGTGGTATCAAGTTCTTCCAGGACACTTTCATTAGTTCTTCTGTCTGTCCGTTTGACACGTAGTAGTCTCCTATAAGACCACATCTCTGCTGCCTCGATTCTTCTGCAATCAGTTTTTCTCAGGATCCAGGCTTTGCAGCCATAAATCACGACTGGCCAGATTAAACATTTTAAAAGTCTAACTTTCAGGTCATTTGGAGCGGGCCACTATCGAAAAAAAAAAAAAAAGAAAGAAAGAAAACAAAACTGGTCCAGCCCAGGATTGAACACGCAACCCTGGCGTTATGGGCATGGTACTCTAACCACTGAGCTAATGTATCATGAGTCATGTCTCATACATATCAATAATGATTGTAATTACATGTATATTAGTAATAATCATAATAATGATAACGACGATGATGATGTTTACGATAATCATGATAATGATAATAATGACAACCATAACAGTAATGATGATGATGGTGATGATGGATGATGGACGACGGATGATGGATGATAAAACAGTGATGATGATAGATGATGATGAATCAGAAATTGTTTTTGTACAGTACTATTCTCCAAAGTAACGTGGTGTCATTGTGGTATGACACACTTTCACACTTTTTCATGGGGTTATGATGGGTAGACTGGTATACTTTGATACAGACACTGTAATCAGTTTATCTCTGTTATTGTTCTGCCTTAGGAAAACAATAGGTTGTCCTACATTTTTGACGTGCTCATGTTGGCCCTGCTGTACACGACATAAAGCAGAACATTATGACCAGTTACACTACAAACTTAGAAGAATGACCTGTGGTATAAAGGTTAGAGAAAAATGATAAACAGCATTCCATACGCAGATGACACCGCGCGAATTGCAGAAAATGGAAGGGACCTACAAAATTTTGTGAATATAATAGAAATAAAAATAGAAAGCAAAAATAAAGGGTTGGAGCTAAATAGCAAGAAGACTGAAATCATGGTAATCAGTAAAAAAGAAAAAAATGAAACCCCCTAATGCAAAATAACAGCAAATTGCACAAGTTTGAGACAGTTTGATAAATTTAAATGTCTGGGAACGGTCGTCTCACCAGACGGTAGATGCGCATTAGAAATAGCCAGCAGAATCGGCCAAGCCCAAGCAGCATTCAAGATGATGAAAACCATTCTTACCAACAAATGCCTATCAATTAGCATCAGGAAGAGAGTTCTTGAACGTTATATAGAACCGATAATGTTATACGGTTGTGAGGCGTGGACAGTCAACACACAAAGCCAGAACAATATTGAGGCAGCCGAGATGTGGTTTCTGAGGAGAAAGTTGAGAGTTCCATGGACAGCAAAGAAAACAAACGAGACAATCTTGATGGAGGCAGACACAAGAAGATCATTGATAAGGAAGATTAGGAAAAGATAAGCAGCATTTATAAACCATTTTATGAGTAAAAGGGAATTAGAGCACCTGGTCACAACAGAAAAGTTTGAGGGAAAGAGAACACCAGGTAGACCCAGGGAGAAAATATTGGACGGACTTGCAGAGTGGCTGAAGACAGAGAGGGTGGAAGATGTGCTTGCGGCGACAAGGGATAGATTCATATGGAGGGCCATGATCGCCAACGCCATGC
>JAPXFY010006834.1:10000-11929 GCA_030674185.1 Monoplex corrugatus | reverse complement strand
ACATAGATTAATATAAGACTTAATAAATTATTGAAATGTAAAATTACATACCAGGTTTGCCTATCTGCATTGATTTAGAAAAAAAACAACACTTTTTATTGCCTTGATTTTAGGCTTAATGTTCAAAGGTTAGAGCCTACGGTTTTGGAGTACGTTTTGTCGATGGATCGAAACCTTACAATAAAAACAATGAAATCAACTGTCATTATAAACAGTCAGACTACAGCATGGTTCAGTGTAGAAAGAGGCAGCGGGCAGGGAGATCCAATATCATCCCATCTTTTCATTATTTGCTGAGAGATTCTAGCCATAATGACCAGGGAGGATGATCCAATAAATGGGATCGAGGTTCATGGTGTATTGCATTGTTTGCCGTTGATGAAACTGTAAAAAAAAGAATATTTGATCTGACTATTATGGCTGCAAAGTAATTTATATATAAATACAAAACTGACAATGTGCTGGGATTTTATTAATTTCCAAGGACTGCTAAATACAAAATTCAAAATTGAACAGTAGAATGCCAAAATATGATATTCACTTGTACATGTTTAATACTTAATGTAATAAATTTAAAACATATTTCTCAGGTGAAAACAAATTAATCTTTACGACCTTTTTTAATCGTGATGTTCATCTTAAAACCTCCAGTGTAAGAAATGCTTCTTTATGTTTTCTGTATGTTGTGTGATGTCTGGTGTCCAAAATGATCCTTCTTTGTGAATGAATTGATATAATATTTGTTACTTCATTGTATGTTGATGTATGCTGAATGTAAAATTCAAAAAGGAAAATGAAAAAAAAAAGGTTTGATGTAAGGTGATGTGTGTGCTTAGATCAATGCTGTCTGAAAGTAAAATTTCGTTTCACTTCATTTTGTTTCATTTCATTGTCATCACATTTGTTGTTATGAATGTATGTCTTTTTCTTGATGTATTTATATTGGTATCATTCCTACATGATAAAAACTATATCTTTCTTGTGTTGACTATGCAAGCAGGGACCAGAGTGTAAAGACATACAGGCTGGAACAGAACTCTGTCACCATAACAATTCTGTCTGTCAGGGTTGGGTGGTCACTCGATATGCATGTTACAAGTTTGTCAGCAGTGACACTCTTCACAAGTTTGACAGCCATGAACGAAATCCCCTCAAGAAAGCAAGGCGATATTGTAACTCCATGGGTGGCAGCTTTGCAGGTCCAAAGCGCCAAAATGATTTGGAACAAGTGTTGGACATGATTGCCAAATCAAACGTCTTTGACCGTTCAAACACTGTCATCGGTATATACTATGGGAACACATCTTTACCCAAAATGTACAGATATACTGTAATAACTGACGACAAGACTGTTCTACATAATGGTATTGAAACAAGCAGACGGGGTTTTTATGACACAATAATGTTTCATTCACAGGATGATTTAGCGTGGTCTTATTTACCAGATCCCGACTACATGTATGTCGCTAACATCAGTGCTGTATGTGATTTCACTAAACTGAAAACTAAACCAGCATACGTACAGTTGCCGGCTATGTCATTTTCACCATTTAAAGAACATTTGAGACAGTGTCAGAATGGTCACGTGACACATGTCTTTCTGGCGTGTGGTCCACAAAGTGTGTGTGCTCAAGGGCACATAACTCCATGTACTTACTCCAATGTGTGGTACAGAGACAGCAGTAGTGATTTACTAGATGGACTTGCTACCTCAGTGGCTACATTTGGTTGTGATCATGACAACACGGAACTTAGGTACTCTCAGTTGTGTGATTTCAGACATGACTGCCAGGACAAGACCGATGAATCATTCTGTAAACATTCTCCTTGTGAAGCTTTTACCTGTACCAACGGTCAGTGTGTGTCCTACAACGAGGTCTGTGATAGAGAGCCTGACTGCTTGGATGGTTTAGATGAAGTAGACTGTAC
>JAPXFY010006834.1:0-5000 GCA_030674185.1 Monoplex corrugatus | reverse complement strand
AAGCAATGTCAACATGCTCATCTGCGATAAAGTCAGCAATGACTTCGGCTTTGCCATCCTTGCATGTTGACTGAGCGTTAAAAAGGCATAGTTTTAATTTATCACAGTCATATGGCGGTGGCCGAGGTGGCGACGAAGGCGGCACCGACGGGACAAAAGACGAAGGCGACACCAGCGGGGCAGAAGACGAAGGCAGCAACGACGGAACAGAAGACGAAGGCGGCACCCGTAGGACAGAAGACGGAGGCCGCACCGGGGGACAGAAGACAAAGGCAGCATCGGCGGGACAGAAGACGAGGGCAGCGCCAGCGGGACAGAAGACGAAGGCGGCACCGGCGGGACAGAAGGTGAAGGCGGCACCGGCGGGACAGAAGGTGAAGGCAGCACCAGCGGGACAGAAGGTGAAGGCGGTACTATCAGGATAGAAGGCGAAGGTGAAGATGGCAGAGGAGGAGATGAAGTTTGCAGCAGCGAGGTCGAGGGCAGGGGCAGTGGAAGAGACGAAGAAGCAGAAGACGAAAAGTGGCGTTGGGCAGGAGGCAGGTTGTGCCAAAGACGGTGGAGACGTCCACCAAAACAGGATCGCGCAGTGCGGGGCTTATATATATATATGTGTATGTGTGTGTGTGTGTGTGTGTGTGTGTGTGTGTGTGTGTGTGTGTGTGTGTGTGTGTGTTGTGCCTCTGTGTGTGTGTCTCTCTGTGTGTATGTGTGGTGTGTGTGTATGTGTGTGTGTGTGTGTGTGGTGTGTGTGTGTGTATATATGTGTGTGTACGTGTATGTGTGTGTGTGTTGTGTGTAGGTGTGTGTGTGTATGTGTGTTGTGTATGTGTGTGTGTGTGTGTGTGTGTGTGTGTGTGTGTGTGTGTGTGTGGTGTGTGTGTGTGTGGTATGTGTGGTGTGTGTGTGTGTGTGTGTGTCTGTATGTGTATGTGTGTTTGTGTTGTGTGTGTGTGTGTTGTGTATGTGTGTGTGTGTGGTGTGTGTGTGTGGTGTGGTGTGGTGTGTATATGTGTGTGTGTCTGTGTCTCTTGTGTATGTGTCTGTGTGTTGTGTGCATGTGTGTGTGTGTGTGTGTGTGTGTGTGTGTGTGTGTGTGTGTGTGTTGTGTGTATGTGTGTTTGTGTTGTGTGTGTGTGTGTGTGTGTGTGTTGTGTATGTGTCTGTGTGTGGTGTGTGTGTGGTGTGGTGTGGTGTGGTGTGGTGTGTATGTGTGTGTGTGTGTGTCTGTGTCTCTTGTGTTTGTGTGTGTATGTTGTGTGTGTTTGTGTATGTGTGTATGTGTGTGTGCGTGTGTTTGTGTGTGCAGGTGTCTGCATGTGTGTGCGCACGCGTGTTTGGATATGTGTCTAAGTGTGTGTGTCTCTGTGTGTATGTGTGTGTGTATGTGTATGTGTATGTGTATGTGTATGTGTATGTGTATGTGTATGTGTATGTGTTTATGTATATGTATATGTATATGTATGTGTATGTGTATGTGTATATGTATGTGTATGTGTATGTGTATGTGATCCTGTGAGTGCTCTCCCTTCGCCTAGCAGGCTGATCGCTGAGCTCTCCATATTTTTGTCTAATTTTCTCAAAGTTTATAGTATACTAGTTTATATATTATCGTTTTATTCACCGTGACGTCTTCATCATGCAGTGGACAGTCTTGTGGTATGTGTTTTGCTGTGCTTTGTGCCCTGTTATCCTTCATGCAGCTGTGTTTGTTTCGGTGCTCACTGAAATTTCAAATCGCTCAACGCAGCCATGTTCGGCTTCACGCCCAGTTTCAACTGTGCGAGAGAGACAGTGTTGTCAGTGTGTCAGCCAGCGTTATACTCGTGACCAGCTGTTATCAGTTAGTGCTGCTCCATTGGACTTACCCCTTGCCACTCGTTTGAAAGATCTGGGCATAGGAGTAGGCCTTGCGGGTTTCAAACGACCGCAGCGCTGATGCCGGCGTGGAGGGAGGAGAAAGCAGAGGTGGATAGAGGTGATAGTCAACGGTCGGCCAACGCTCAACGGACATTGTGCCTTTCCTCTTCGCTATCCATCAGGCGATCGAGACACTAAACAGGTCAACCAAAACGGTCGCACACTTTCAAAATCAAACCTGATCGAAATTGACACCACCGGTTTAAATCAAGAACGTTCAAAACGGTTCAAAATAATGACTTTAAACACTCAGTCCCTTGGTAACAAGACATGATGTTTGCGACCACATAATCCAGGGCAACTACGATTTGGTTTTTCTGACTGAAACATGGTGTCGGCCACAGGGGAATGAAGCAGACATTGCGGCTGTGACACCACCCGGCTTCACTTTGATTTCTTTTCCACGGCAGGACAGGGCTGGAGGTGGCATTGCTGTGATATACAGAAACAGTCTTAAAAAACACATTTTTTTTCCATCCAAAGACTTTCCTTTTACAGCTTTTGAGGTGTGTGAGAATCGCCTGGACTTTGATGGTCAGACCTCTGTGTTTCTTTGCGTGTACCGTCCCCCACCTAGTGTCAAAAACAAACTCAAGATATCAATGTTCTTGGACCAGTTCCCCGACCTGCTCGAATCATACAATACCTACGAAAGGCTGTTTGTTGTTGGTGATATAAATGTCCATTTTGATAATCCCTCTGATCGCTGTACTGTTGCTTTAAATGCCGTTCTTGAAAATCTTAGTCTGCAACAAATAATCAATGTACCTACTCAACGCAAAGGCCATACTTTAGATTGGCTAATCACAAACTGTGTTTCTGATGTAGTTGATTTATCTGTTCGTGACATGCTGTTATCTGATCATTTTGTCATCTCCTTTGAACTGTGTCTTAGAAAACCAGGCAAAGCAGCAAAGAAAATCGCTTCACGCAATCTTAAGGCTATTGAGAAGCATGTTTTCAAGACTGATGTTCATACAGCACTTGAGTCAGCCTGTCAGTCCAATTCATCTGATCCCATATGTACTTACAACACATGCTTGCGTCAGCTGCTTGACCAACACGCCCCTCTTGTTATGCGTACTGTGTCAGATCATATATCCGCCCCTTGGATGACACTTGAAGTCATTCATGCTAAAGTGCTACGGCGTACCGCTGAGCGTGCGTGGCGTGAGTCCGGTCTGACCGTTCATAGAGAAATATATGCAGAGCAGCGTAACATAGTTACAAATATGATACGTGAAGCAAAGAAAAAGTACATATGTGGTAAGATAGCAGGTCCTGATAGTTCCAGAGAACTCTTCCGCCTCAGTGATCAGTTGCTGGGAAAAGCTGGAGATACTGTGCTTCCTTCTAACATCCCCCCAGAGTCTCTTCCTGATAAATTCAATGAATTTTTTGTTGGAAAGATTGAACGGATCAGAAGCAGCTTTGACCCTGATACACCATGCCCCACTGATGCTGTTGTGTTCTCTGGTACACAGCTAGAAAATTCTGAGCTTATGTCTGAGGGTTGTGTGAGAGAGATACTGAAGAAAATGCCAAAGAAGTCCTGTGACCTTGACCCTATCCCTGCCTCTATCCTATTTGATTGTCTAGATGAAATTACTCCAATTGTCACAGATATTATGAATAAGTCATTGACGTCTGGTGTTGTGCCTCAGTGCTTTAAGCACGCTCTTGTCAAGCCCCTTCTGAAGAAGGCAAATCTCGACCCAGACTGCTTGAAGAATTATCGTCCAGTTTCCAATCTACCATTCCTATCAAAGGTGTTGGAACGTATTGTACTAGAACAGCTTCTGCAGCATCTGGAATCTCACAACCTGCTAGAACCATTCCAGTCAGCCTACCGTAAGTGCCATAGCACAGAAACCGCTCTATTGCGTGTGGTCAATGACCTCCTTCAGGCTTCAGACAATGGGAGTGTGTCTATCTTGTCACTGCTTGACTTGTCAGCAGCATTTGACACCAAAGACCATAGCATCCTCATAACGCGGTTGCGTACCACTTTTGGCTGTTCTGGAACGGTTCTGGACTGGTTTACCTCCTATTTGACTGGCCGTACCCAGTCTGTTGTCATTGGCCACAAATCAAATCCATCTGTGCTGAAATGTGGTGTCCCACAAGGTTCTGTCTTGGGACCTGTCCTGTTCACTATGTATATACAACCTCTCAGCACTATCATTCATCAGTCAGGTCACTCATACCACTTCTTTGCGGATGACTCACAGCTGCAGAGCTCCTCTGCCCCATCAGATTTCGACGCTCTTGCGTGCAGCCTGAGAGATTGTATAGAGGATGTCTCCAAGTGGATGAGTGAAAACAAGCTGAAGATGAATGATGATAAAACTGAGCTTATCGTTACTGGTACGAAGTCAAAGGTCAATCAGGTTACTCATGCCCCCATGTCTACCTCTGGTTGTGATGTATCTTTCTCACAAACTGTTAGAAACCTTGGCTTCTACCTGGATGAAACACTGTCTATGGAAGCCCATGTCAAACAGTTGTGCCGTACTCTGTACTATCAGCTACGCAGAATAGGTAAGATTCGCTCCTTTCTTTCCATTGATGCTGCCAACAAGCTTGCTGTCTCTTTCATACTATCTAGACTGGACTATTGTAACTCTCTATTCGCAGGTCTCCATGACAATCAACTATTTAAACTTCAGCGCATACAGAACCACGCGGCTCGCCTTGTTCTCCACAAGCCCAGGCATGAGAGTGCAAAATCTCTGCTTAGAACACTTCATTGGCTCCCAGTAAAGGCTAGGATAGGATTCAATATAAAATTGCCTGTCTCTGCTTTCAGTGTATCTATCACGAGAACATGCCATCCTATCTTGCCAACCTCCTGCAGGGTTACAAACCTTCTCGAACGCTCGGCTCTTCTGACACCTCACTGTCGACTGTTCCTCGCTTCTCTCTAGACACCTTTGGTAAAAAGTCTTACTCTGTCTTTGGCCCAAATGTATGGAACTCTCTACCACTGTCTCTCAGAAAAACTAAGTATTTCTCAACCTTCAAACGGCACCTGAAAACCCACCTCTTTCAAACTCATCTAACCTGAAGAGCCTTAGTTT
>JAPXFY010006833.1:7500-10000 GCA_030674185.1 Monoplex corrugatus | reverse complement strand
ACAGGTCCAAATGACCACAACACAGAATGGCTGCGCACTATCCAAGATCAGCAGCGTGGTAAATGGCTAATAGGTGGAGACTTTAATTCCCACTCCCCATTTTGGGAAAAGAACTGTTCTACTGTTACGAGCAATCGTTTGGTAGAAAATATCGTTGATAGTTCGCTTTACCTTCTAAATGATGGTAGTGTCACTAGGATCCCTGATGTATCCAAACACAGGGCGACAGCCATCGATTTGTCTCTAATCTCACCAGAATTAGCACCATCCTGTACCTGGGAAACTCACAGAGACACTTTGGGAAGCGATCACCTACCTATCATCATAACCATAACTGACAAAAACATCAGGATGAAAGACAGCTCTCCTGAAATTATTCCAAAATATAATTACAAGCGTTCTGACTGGTCCTTATTTCGAACTGCTCTAGCTAATCAAGATTACAGACATTATGAAAGTGAAAATGTAGACATTATGTTTTCTAAATTCCAAGAGTCAATTTTAGCCGCTGCAGACCTATCGATTCCGAAACTCAAATCTTCTAGATCAAATAATCGATTGGGTAATGTTTGGTGGACAGAGGCATGTGAGAAAGCAGTTCAATATAAAAGGGAGAAATACAAAATCTACATCAAAAGCCGGAAACCTGAGGATCATGTCGAAATGAAAAAAGCTAACATCCAATGTAACAAAATCATTGCTGAAGCAAAGAAAGATTATTGGGCATCATTCTGCACAAAAGAAATTTCAGATTTCAAAGATTTCCATAAAGTCTGGACGAAAATGAAACAAATGAAGGATGGAACCAACTTACCTAGGTGTCCGATAATGATTGAAACATGTAACACATTTCCTTCAGACATGGACAAAGCAGAAACTTTTGTGGATCTGTTCGCCAAAAACAGTAAAGTTGAAGGTTTATCTCCTGACTGCAAACATCACAGAGAAATGGAAGATTACAACCCAATCTACACTGATCCAGTACCACAGAATGATCTCTGGTTTAATTCTCCAATCACCTTAGAAGAGCTAAAAAACACAGTACTGTCTCTACACAACAAAAAGAGTTCGGTAGGTGTTGATGCAGTTTCGACTGAAATGAT
This sequence comes from Monoplex corrugatus, assembly GCA_030674185.1. Taxonomy (NCBI): domain Eukaryota; kingdom Metazoa; phylum Mollusca; class Gastropoda; order Littorinimorpha; family Ranellidae; genus Monoplex; species Monoplex corrugatus. The sequence continues at coordinate 8,897 of JAPXFY010006833.1, read as the reverse complement.
TAAACATCTCCCTGAAAACTACCTTATTTTCTTACACAAAATTTTGCAGAAATGCTGGGTTACTGGAACTGTGCCACAAATCTGGCAAAAGTCTATAGTTATACCAATCTTAAAAACAGGAAAATCGAAAACCGATAAAAACAGTTACAGACCTATTGCTTTAACGTCCCACACAAGCAAACTAATGGAAAGATTGGTCTTAAACAGACTTTTACACTACTGTGATAAAAATAACGTTATTCCGGTAAACCAGGCAGGTTTTAGAAAAGGAAGATCCGCAGTTGAGCACCTAGTTAAACTTACAACTCAGATCAAACAACAGTTTGCCCGCAGAAAAAGTGTTTTAGCTACTTTCTTTGATGTGAAAAAAGCTTACGATCAAGTTTGGCATAAACGTTTATTGTTCAAGCTAAAATCTGTTGGTTTATCGGGCAATATGTTCAATTACATTAAATCGTTTTTAGCTAATAGAACAATTCAGGCAAGAGTGGGAGCTAGTTATTCTTCTTCACGATGCCTCGACATGGGGATTCCACAAGGTTCAGTGATAGCACCTATTTTATTTAATATCCTTATACAGGATCTTCCGAAAGCTCTTTCAAATCGTGTTGTTTTAGTACAGTACGCTGATGATATATGCACTTGGATGAATATCACTTTAAAAAAGACAACTCCACAGAGAACGCGAAATTACATCAGGAAGTTGTATCAAATTGATCTTGATAATCTTGGAAACTATATGTTAGAAAATGGGCTGTCGTTGTCAGCAGAAAAAACTAACATGATGCTGTTTGATCCTGGTGGTAACTCAAATAACTTGCCTATTTTCAAATTGCTTGGTGAAGTGTTAAATTACAAACAGGTCGTAAAATTCCTGGGAGTTTACATCACGTCCAAATTAAGCTGGAATGTCCATTTTGATTATATTTTAACAAAAGCGCGAAAAACCTTAAATTTTCTAAAGATAATAAGCAAATTACCCTGGGGAATGGATACAAATGTACTGATTCATCTGTCAACAGCGCTGGTCAGGTCTAAATTATCCTACGCGCAAGAAGTTTTCTTCAATGCACCCAAATATTTACTAAAAAAGATTCAGAGCTTGGACTGCAAAAGTCTTAAAATTGCACTAGGTGTACCAACTCATGCTTCTACTCTGGAAACGTACAAAGTTGCTGGAATTCTACCTTTAAACAACCATCGTGAGTTAGCTACAGCAAAGTTTGCAATTAGAACTACTTCACAAGTGGATAATTTTGTGAGCAAAGAAATTAAGATCAGGTCTGATACTGACTTTCCAAAACGAGCAAAAAACATTTCATCACAAATTACAGCCGCAACTTACATATCTGGCCTGATCAAACAGTCCAACATAACAATGGATGAAATTGCTGAGA
>JAPXFY010006833.1:0-2500 GCA_030674185.1 Monoplex corrugatus | reverse complement strand
GACACAGACACAGACAGAGGCAGACAGAACACAGACAGAGGCAGACAGAACACAGACAGAGGCAAACAGACACAGACAGAGGCAAACAGAACACAGACACAGACAGAGGCAAACAGACACAGACAGAGGCAAACAGACACAGACAGAGGCAAACAGACACAGACAGAGGCAAACAGACACAGACAGAGGCAAACAGAACACAGACACAGACAGAGGCAGACAGAACACAGACAGAGGCAAACAGACACAGACAGAGGCAAACAGACACAGACAGAGGCAAACAGAACACAGACACAGACAGAGGCAAACAGACACAGACAGAGGCAGACAGAACACAGACAGAGGCAAACAGACACAGACAGAGGCAAACAGACACAGACAGAGGCAAACAGAACACAGACACAGACAGAGGCAAACAGAACACAGACACAGACAGAGGCAGACAGAACACAGACACAGACAGAGGCAAACAGACACAGACAGAGGCAGACAGAACACAGACACAGACAGAGGCAAACAGACACAGACAGAGGCAGACAGAACACAGACACAGACAGAGGCAAACAGACACAGACAGAGGCAGACAGAACACAGACACAGACAGAGGCAAACAGACACAGACAGAGGCAGACAGAACACACAGAGGCAGACAGAACATAGACACAGACAGAACAGAGACAGAGACAGACAGAACACAGACACAGACAGAGGCAAACAGAACACAGACACAGAGGCAGACACAACACACAGAGGCAGATAGAACACACAGAGGCAGACAGAACATAGACACAGACAGAACAGAGACAGAGGCAGACAGAACACAGACACAGACAGAGGCAGACAGAACACAGACACAGAGGCAGACAGAACACAGACAGAGGCAGAGAGAACATAGACACAGACAGAACAGAGACAGAGGCAGACAGAACACAGACACAGACAGAAGTAGACAGAACATAGACACAGAGGCAGAAGAACACAGACAGAGGCAGACAGACAGACGAACAGAAAATTGGCCAGCCAGACAGACAGACAGTAGGCCGGCCCGCCAGACAGGCGAAGAGACAGATAAAGAGAGATTATCGATATCGGTAATGCTTGAACACGACGTTTTGAACAATATCCAATACCCTGTTTGAATGCAGTCTGCAAACTTTTCAATGTACAGACAGGTACAGGTACAGGTTAAAGCAATTCCAGACAAAAAAAAAAGAATGTGCGAGGACTGTCTCACCCCCGTGAGGTCGTTGGGGAACAAGGTGTTAGAGGCCTATTGTACTTCTTGGGTCAGTCATGAGGGGTGGGTGGGGGGCATGTAGTAGTCCTCTTCCTTGCTTCTCCAACAATAATGTTTTCAGGTGCACATTCACAGCTAGGTGGACTATAGATATCCAGCATAAAAAGAAAACGAATTTCAAAGAGCATTAAGAGCTCCCCACGTACCTCATAATTAATGATGATGATGATGATGATGATGATGATGATGATGACCACGACGACGACAACAACAACAATAATAATAATAATAATCATATAATGATAATAATAATGATAATGATAATAATGATAATATTAATAACAATAACAATAATAATAATAATAGCTATGCATTTTCTATAGTACTTTTCACCAAGCACAAAGCGCATTATAATTAACAACTTTTTAAAAATTATTTGGATGCACGCGCGCACGCACGCGCGCGCGCACGCACGCACACACACTCATGCACTCACTCACTCACACACACACACACATACACACACACACACACACACACACACCACACACACGCTCACACACACTCACACTCGCACACACACACACACACACACACACACTCACACACACACACACACACACACACACACACACACACATACAACAACAACAACAACACAACAAATTTTGACAAAACGTATATGTCCGCAGATTAGGAAGATTGTGCAGGTGGGCCAAGTGAAAGAAATGCTGGAAAAGAAATGTTTCGAGATTAGAGAGGGAAAGAAGGTTGTTTCTCTTGCAAAGGTAAAAATCAGAAACGATGAGGGGGAAAAAAAGACAAAAGAAACCTAAAAGTAGACAGTATAAACTGTCTGGTCTACAATACAAAACGAAACAAAAACAGCAACCTTTGAGGATGACAATGCAAAAACAAAAAAATTAAGAAGAAACAAAAACAAACAAAAAGAAAGACTGCTGATGGCTGTATAGCAGACCTGGCTGGGTATCAGTCCAAAAGACTCTCACCCAGCCCTGTGTCAGCATTTTTAGGTCCTTCCATGGGAAGATCCTCTGCTTCCAAAGTAGGTGACGCGTTTCGTTCTGTGTTGAACTCGTCATACTTGCCGCCTGGGATGGCAAGAGAAGAGAGACATCTAGCATATCTGCACACTGCTTTTCACCTCTGCAAGGGAAACAACCCTTCTTTCTCTCACTTGGGGTGGTAATAAATAATCTGTGGTACATTTGCCTTATTTTGTTGTCGGTCTTTGATAGTCAT
>JAPXFY010000683.1:27500-50056 GCA_030674185.1 Monoplex corrugatus | reverse complement strand
TGGTCCACAGTGGTGACAGACTGGATGTTAGATGGTCCACAAACTGTGACAAACATTTTTTGTCCCTGTTTCAGTACAGGGAACAACTGTTACACAGACACCGGTCTTGATGCCTGGTGTTGGCTGTCCTGGTTTCCCTGGGTTGGCACGTGGTCATTATCATATTCATGAGATGAACGGTGCAGTACGTCAACGGTGCCTGGCTAGTTCAACTGCCGGGTAAGTTGAAAACATCCATGGTGGCCTCAGGGATATGGGACATGGTTCTGATGATCTTCTCTCTCTTATATCTTAAACCAAAAATGCAGACATCAAAACCTAAGTCTCGGTAACAGTTGCTCCTTGCTCTGTTGCCTAACCAGTAGATGTGATGTCAACATATACATTTATTACTGACAAATATTTTTTTGAACATTGAAACACGTTGTTTATGTTAATATGTGACCCACCACGAAATCAGTCTTAACTGGCAGTCAGTCGAATAGCACTAGGAGCTGAAAAGGTGACTGAGGGTCTATCTGGGGTGTTTTGACTTTTTCTCAAAATTGATTTCTGTAGACTATAATCTATACTTCACAGAAATTTTTTTCTTGAAAAAATAGTATTAATAAATTTAAATCGATATTCTAATGCACTGATCGCAGCAGAAAGAACGCAATTTCCTACCAAAAGTACCTATTTTTGTCTCTTATTATGAACCGTAACCTGTACAGTACCCACACATGTAATATACTGATGGAAAGCTCTTTGGTGCATCTTTCAGATAATGACAGCGAAAATTAGAAACAAACTGGGTCAAAGCCACCAAATAAAGAAAAAGGAACATGTGTAGGAGAGCACACAAAAACTTTAGAGGCCGTTTTCTCAAAATGGCTGTCATACAACTTTACGACTTTAAACATACGTAACTTCTACATTTTTTTGAGTACGAACTTTATTCAAGTACCAAAATAATCAACAGAATGTACACTTTTCAGTGATATGTATATCTCAAAATGCCCAAAATGCTAGTTAAGACTGATTTCGTGGTGGGAGATCACATATATCACGTACAGCTTTCCCATCGTCTGCCTACTGGCTTAACCCTTTGACCCCTGCACCCTGTCCACCAGCATCCTGCATTGCCAACCATGTTAGCAAAGCAAAAACCTAACCCTTTGACTCTCTCAGCATCTGACCTGAACCAAAGAGGATGCTTATTATTCACCTTCCAATAGTCACACGTCTCTTTCGCTAAATCTCATCAATGTTCTGGGCTGACACCCGTATAAATGTAACAACTGACACCCCTCCCCACACACACACACACACACACAAAAGGAAAATGGCTTTAATCGTGCACCTCTTCTGGTCGATCGAAACATCGATGTCAAGTGTATTTGCGGCGAACAGTTCACACTGTATACGTTCTTTTTTTTTTTACCAAAAATGTTTACTCAAGAAAAGTATTCTGAAAATCATTTCCAAAAAATTACATCAGATCAATCTTTGTTAGTTAACATTTCAGAATCATTAGTTCACAGTCCTGTTAATGCATTACTTTAACTTTATTCGGTTTGTGTTTTAGCGTTACAATTTCCCTTCACGTTGTTAAAGTTAATTGTTAGTGTTAAGTTCTCGTTCCATTGTACTGTTCCCCCACCTGCTATGTCTTTTTCCTCTGTCTTCCCTCTGCCCAAATCCAACTCGTCCAACTATCTCGTTCTACATTTTATTTTATTCTTTCTTTTTTTTTTAATTTACTTTTTTTTTTATAGCTAACAGAGAACATGTCAGCTAACACAGAACATAGCTAACACAGAACATAGCTAACACAGAACATAGCTAACACACATGTCATCTAACACACAACATAGCTAACAGAGAACATGTCAGCTAACACAGAACATTGCTAACACAGAACATATCAGCTAACACAGAACATATCAGCTAACACAGAACACGTCAGCTAACAGAACATGTCAGCTAACACAGAACATGTCAGCTAACATAGAACACAGAACATGTCAGCTAACAGAACATGTCAGTTAACACAAAACATAGCTAACAGAAAATATCAGCTAACACAGAACACGTCAGCTAACACAGAACACGTCAGCTAACACAGAACAGCTAACAGAACATGTCAGCTAACACAGAACATATCAGCTAACACAGAACATATCAGCTAACACAGAACATAGCTAACACAGAACATGTCAGCTAACAGAACATAGCTAACACAGAACATAGCTAACACAGAACATAGCTAACACAGAACATAGCTAACACACAACATAGCTAACACAGAACATAGCTAACACAGAACATGTCAGCTAACACAGAACATAGCTAACACAGAACATAGCTAACACACAACATGTCAGCTAACACAGAACATGTCAGCTAACACAGAACAGCTAACACACAACATGTCAGCTAACACACAACATGTCAGCTAACACAGAACATGTCAGTAAACACAGAACATAGCTAACACAGAACACGTCAGCTTCTGTTGTGCGTTTGATGACCACGCCTGTTGGCCTGCCATATAATTGGCAGATAAAAGCGATATTGGAATAGAGTCTGTATAATGTCAGGGGCAAGGTTTTGGTCGATAATTTCCAGTGTTAAGATTCTTCAGCATCGTTACAAACGATCAAGCTTCACAATGTCGTAATGAGATACAAACCCTAGCGGTGGGAGGGTGCGAGATGTACTTGCTGCGACAACGGATAGATTCGTATGGAAGGCCATGATCGCCAATGCCATGCGGCAGGGCACATGATGATGATGATGAGGAGGAGGAGGACGACGAGGATGAGACCCTAACGATTTCTATTGGTCAGCGGATATTCTGGCTCTTGTTGGTAGGGCCATGGGCTTTTAAGATCTGGTGTCTTGTTTGGCACCAGCCTGCAACAAGACAACTGGATGGTTGGTCACCCAACCAACCTGAATGCTCTATCATTCTGATGGTGTCATTGTTTGGTCACCCAATCAACCTGAATGCTCTATCACTCTGATGGTGTCAGACTGTTTGGTCACCCAACCAACCTGAATGCTCTATCATTCTGATGGTGTCATTGTTTGGTCACCCAACCAACCTGAATGCTCTATCACTCTGATGGTGTCAGACTGTTTGGCCACCCATCCAACCTGAATGCTCTATCATTCTGATGGTGTCAGACTGTTTGGCCACCCAACCAACCTGAATGCTCTATCATTCTGATGGTGTCAGACTGTTTGGCCACCCATCCAACCTGAATGCTCTATCATTCTGATGGTGTCAAACTGTTTGGCCACCCAACCAACCTCAATGCTCTATCATTCTGATGGTGTCAGACTGTTTGGCCACCCATCCAACCTGAATGCTCTATCATTCTGATGGTGTCACTGTTTGGCCACCCAACCAACCTCAATGCTCTATCATTCTGATGGTGTCAGACTGGCCACCCAACCAACCTCAATGCTCTATCATTCTGATGGTTCAGACTGTTTGGCCACCCATCCAACCTCAATGCTCTATCATTCTGATGGTGTCACTGTTTGGCCACCCAACCAACCTCAATACTCTATCATTCTGATGGTGTCAGACTGGCCACCCAACCAACCTCAATGCTCTATCATTCTGATGGTGTCACTGTTTGGCCACCCAACCAACCTGAATGCTCTATCACTCTGATGGTGTCAGACTGTTCCCCTCACCCCCCACCCCCCTCCACTCACCCCCGATTTCCTTCACGGCTCGATTTCAAGCCCTTGTTTAAATAACAAGTAAACATAAATACAAAAAAAAGAGATCTTGATCGATTCAATTCAATTCATATTGCTTATAGCCCAGCCGACCACTAGAGCCATATCAGGGCTAACACCACGTCAAAAAGAAAAGAACAACCCCTTAAGATAAACAGATAAAAACCATGCTCACCGTCAACCTTGCAAATCTAAAATGCCATCAAAGAAAAACACGTAAAATTACATCAAGTGAAATCTATTGATCTCTTGTAAAAACTAAACTTGATGGAGGATTGATAAACAGAATCTATGGATGTTTCACATCTTCAGAGCTCCAGTCGCAAGACAGCAACAGACTTGGTGAGGGAGAAGATCAGGGGACAGGAGGGTGGAGATGGAGGGAGAGGCTGGCGGGGAGATAACCAGTGTTCATGAACTGGAAACCAGGAAGACAGGGAAGGATGAGAAGACAAAAAATGAACTGGCGCCAGAGACCTACAACTGGTGGACAGATGCTGGAGTGATGCTTTGAGATCTCTGCCTACCAACCAGTGATATCACAACCTCCAGTCTGACGATGGAAATTAAGGCAGTGACACATGCACTTTAATGGCTAACCTCACTGGCTCTGTAGGCCTCCCTCTGTCATGGCTGACCATGGACAAAGTACATCCGTTCTAATGTCTAGATGGGCTGTCTGCTTGGTCCAAGCAGCATCACCTGTGACTGTACAGACCAATGCGAGAGAGGCAGTCTCTGTCGCAGCGGTCGCATGTGTATGCTGATGCTGGTCTGTTGGCTGTCATCCCTTGTCTGCGAACTCGCTTTTCTGCTGTAACAGCTGACAGTTTGTCCTCACCAATCCGCAGCTGTTTCTTGAGAGTGGTTCTCTAGCTGTTGCGGTCGTCTGCGAGGTCCTCCCAGGACTCAGTGTTGATCTCCAGCGCCTTCATGTCACGTTTGCAAACGTCTTTGTATCTCAGCTGTGGGCAGCCAATGTTTCTCTGTTTCACTGGCTAACGACATGAAAAAAAGCCAAGCCTTCATCCTGACCGACTCAATGAAGATGTCTGCAAGTTCCTCTTGATATGTATATATATATATATTGGTGTCTCCTCCATGCTGGTGTTGTTGTTGTTGTAGCTGTTGTTGTCGGCCATCATGGTGTGTCGATATGAGTGTGTATGTATGAATGTATGTGTATACGTCTGTGTGCGGGCACGTGGATATATGCATGTATTTACTGTTATTTCTTATTTTTATCTCTTACCTGTTTATCTACATACTCCTTTATTTTGTATTTATTTATTCACCTACTTACTTCTTATTCACTTACTCGCTCACTTACTTGCTTACTACTTACTTGCTTACTTACTCACTTACCTATGATTAAGAAAGTATTGTCTTCACCTAGTTGATAGACGGCTGAGCATTTGGGCATTGACTAAGGGGGGGGGGGGGGGGGGGGTTCTGCTATGCGAGACGAGTTTATACAGAATAGCTAGTTGTGTTATGATTCAGACCTTTAATTATTTATTTATTTACTTTATATATGTTCCTTTTTTGAAGGTAAGATACACACATACACATGTCATCTACATATAACCAAGGTTATTCCGGTGGTAGGCTGATAAAATACCAGTATAAAATACAGACTAGGTAAAACAGTCTAGGTAGGGCCTCAGGGCCTGGCCAGCTCATGGGTTTATGTGAAGGCTTAAGGCTTGTGCCATGATCACCATACACGTGGCACCTGTGACGTTAGCGCATATGGAATTTTTTTCCGAGCGCGGAGACGTCATCTTGAGAAACTGAAACTGAAACTGACCAAACCTGTTGGAGGGCTTTGTCCGTCTCGTGTGCCGCACGAATCGGGAGTGTATGTACCCACCCGGCTGGGGATACCCAGACAGGATCACACCCAACACCTTCCTACTGGATGTTGACGTCTTACCGCTTGTGTTCACGATTCTTTGGATAGACAGCTTGTCAGCGTGTAGCGTTTTGCGCAGGCTCAAAGAGTCTGCCAGATACCTGTTGGCATGTTTGGTTCCATGGACAGCAAAGAAAACAAACGAGACAGTCTTGATGGAGGCAGACACAAGTAGATCACTCATAAGGAAGATTAGGAAAAGACAGGCAACATTTATAGGCCATTTTATGAGGAAGGGGGATTTGGAGCACCTGGTCACAACGGGAAAACTGGAGGGAAAGAGCACCAGGTTGACCCAGGGAGAAAATGCTGGACGGACTCGCAGAGTGGCTGGGGACGAGGAGGGTGGGGGAGATGCTGGGGGCAACAAGAGATAGAGACAGATTGAAGTCCATGGTCGCCAACGCCATGCGGCAGGTAACCTGATGATGACATGCGTTTGAGGATTTGGGTGTGGGTGTGGGTGTGCTGGTCGCGGGGGGCGGGGTGGGGTGAGGTATGGAGGATGGGGAGGGGTGTGAAGAGGAAATGGAGAAAGGGAGGGAAGCCGTGTTTAGTGTGATAATGGCTGCCTGTCTGCGTTGCGCTTTGACACTCGAACACATCTCCGTGTTCGTTGCGTTCCTTTCTGTAGAGTTTAAAGTCCTACCATTCTCAGAGTAATGAGGACCAGCTATAAGAAAGTTGCTAAAAGAAGCATTCAAACATTGTGGCCGCCCTCGTTTGATGGGCTAAGCCCCCGATGCAGACAGGGGGGGAGAGAGTCAGATTCCCCACCTGTCTGACCCTTCCTGTTGACACCTCCGTGTATGTGAACTCACAACTATATATTTGCCATCAAACCCCAAATAAGGATTGAAGACACACAATGGTTGTAGTTGTGTGGGCGTGTCGTCAGATGGCTGTACATCATAGACGAGTTTCTTAGACATAGCAAATCTAGCTCAAGCTAGATGTTAGTGGCTAGCCAACCTAGGGGGTGAGCCTGTGTACGAAACAGGTTGTAGCAAATCTAGCTCAAGCTAGATGTTAGTGGCTAGCCAATCTAGGGGGTGAGCGTGTGTACGAAACAGGTCGTAGCAAATCTAGCTCAAGCTAGATGTTAGTGGCTAGCCAATCTAGGGAGTGAGCGTGTGTACGAAACAGGTCGTAGCAAATCTAGCTCAAGCTAGATGTTAGTGGCTAGCCAACCTAGGGAGTGAGCGTGTGTACGGAACAGGTCATAGCAAATCTAGCAAACCTACCAAATCCAAGATGGCAGAACGTATGGAATAACGCGTGAAGTTGCTTCTTCTGAGTGAAATTGCTGACGAAATTTGCCTGATGCCTCTTCAGTACTGACAAAGATCAGCACATGTAAATAAGAACAAAGCAGCAGTGATGTGGTTCTACAGCTGGCTTCTTGGAGTCAAATGGACCTTAAAAACAGAAAACATTTTGAACAAACTCACAGTCTAACACCAACTGTTGGCAGAAATTAACAAAAGAAAAATTCAATTCAATTCAATTCATATTGCTTATAGCCCAGCCGACCACTAGAGCCATACCAGGGCTAACACCACGTCAAAAAGAAAAGAACAACCCCTTAAGATAAACAGATAAAAACCATGCTCACCGTCAACCTTGCAAATCTAAAATGCCATTAAAATCAAAAACACGTAAAATTACATCAAGTGAAATCTATTGATCTCTTGTAAAAACTGGAATATTGCATCAGGAGGGACGTCTCGGAAGAGCTCCTTTAAGGAATCTGCCGTGTAGTGCTTTTGTCTCACATCGTACAAGTCCCAGCAATCGAGGAGGAGGTGTCGGATGCTCAACGGCTCATCACACGTATACACCATGGTGCTTCTTCATTTTTCAAAAGGTACGAGTGAGTGTACGATGTGTGACCCGTGTGTAATCTACATAACACTGTCTCTTTCTTATGATTTCCTGCAGCAGAGGGAGAATTTCTGTCAGGTTAGGGCGGATTTGGAAGAGTTTGTTATCTGTCTGTTTATTCCAATACTCCTGCCACAGATTTCTTACGTAACTGTGTACTTTCCATTTGACATCTGTGTAAGGGATCACGGACTTAGACATCTTTGCCATTGTAGCCTTTTCATTGCCTCCAATACCAATATGGCCAGGAATCCAGGCAAAAACAATCTCGAAACCGTCATTTGCTAGAGTAGAATACAGTTCAAAGAACTTCACAAGTTCAGGGTGACTAATGTTTCGGCAAGCGATTGCCTGCAAAGCAGAAAGGGAGTCAGAAAAAATGAGAAACTTTGTGTTTGCATTGGGACACCATTTTTAGTGCTAAAACCAGAGCAGTCAGTTCAGCAGTATAAACGGAACTTTCAGATGGAATACGTTTTGAAAATGCTCCATTGGGAATCTCGGAGCAGAAGGCAGCGGCAGCCACACCTTCATCACACTTGGACCCATCAGTGAAGATTCTGTGGGATGATGGAGATTTTTCACACAATTCTGCATAAAACGATTTGTACGCCAGTGCACTGGTATTGTCTTTACGGAAGGAAGCAAGATCAAAACAAACCATCGGTGTTTTCAACGTCCATGGTGGACTATCTGGAAACTTGGAGAAGTCGTTAACAACTGCTAAATTTATATCTGCCTTTTCCAAATGGGGACGGATACGCAGCCCCAAAGGAGGAGTCACTTTTGGATGTTTTTCAAAGTCACTTTCAAATCTGGTGTTGAAGACACAGTCATAGGCAGGGTTTTCCGGTTCAGAGAACAGTTTCAAACAGAAATTTAAACTTAGTTTCAGTCTACGGTTGCTCAGGGAAGGCTCCCCTGCCTCTGCATACAAACTATACACAGGAGTTGTTCTGAATGCACCAAGACATAGGCGCAGCCCTTGATGGTGAATGGGATCAAGTGCCTTTAGGTACGAGCTCTCGCAGACCCATATACTACACAGCCATAGTCCAGTTTAGAGCGAATTAAAGCTCTGTACATGGATGTCCGGCAGAGTAGTACCAACCCGCACTTGAAACTGCCTATCGGCAAAAATGTTTGGATAAACGTAGGTAGGTGACCCCTAAAACCCAATTCGTGTAGATCCATAAGAATTCCTGATTTCCAAGTGGTGTCATAGGTTTTCTCTAAATCAAAGAAGATAGGCACTACATGCTGTTTCTGCAGAAATGCATTACGGATGGTCGTTTCAAGACGAATTGAATGATCTACTGTGGAACGGTGCTTGCGAAAACCGCATTGTTCTTTGGCCAAGATGCCGTCATTCTCCAGTTTCCACATCAGTCTCTCATTGACCATTTTCTCCAACACTTTGCACAGACAACTGGTTAGGGCTATTGGCCGGTAATTGGATGGATTAGATACATCTTTTCCAGGTTCAGGTATAGGGACGATCAGGGTTTTCCGCTATGAGGGAGGAAAGAATCCTGTCGTCCATATGTAATTGTACACTTTCAACAGAATGTCCAAACCCATTTCCGGGAGATGCTTCACCAGTTGATAATGAACTTCATCCAAGCCAGGAGAAAAGTCAGAGCAAGTCACAAGAGCGTCTTTTAATTCTCCTAATGTCAGTGGAAGATTGTACTCTTCCATGTTATCAGAGAGGAAGTTACAAGCTCTCTTTTCTTTCACCGATTTGTGTTTCCGGAAGACCGCCGATTTGTTGGTTAAGGAAGAGTTTTTTTCGATGGTCGACGCCAACATATTAGAGACGGCTTTTTTGTCAGTAATCAGACAATCTGACACTTTCAGATGGTGGACAGAGGGACAGGTGTTTTCCTCTTTAATTTGTTTGATAATTTTCCAATTTCGGGTTCGGGATGTCAGTTTCGAGCAGAAGTTTCTCCAGGACTGTTGTTTGTTTCTTTTAAAGATGTATCTTGACTTTGCTCGTAGTTTTTGATGAGCTCGAACATTATCCGCCGATGGACTTTGAAACACGCGACGTTGAGCTTTCTTGTGTTCTTGTTTTATCCGTTTACATTCTAAAGTAAACCATGGTGTTTTAGGCATGTGCGCTTTCTTTGATGATGTGGGAATTGCTCGTTTGGCACAGCTCAGGATGATCTGAGTCAGAGTGTTTACTGGATCATCACTCTGCAGGACCCTTTCTTCCTCCAAATCACTCCGGACAGTCCTCTCGAACAAATCCCAGTCAGCCCTACGGAAAACAAAGTGCTCCGGTAGAGACTTGAGTCTAACGCTTGGATTTGTTAAGACAATTGGAAGTTGATCACTTCCATGGAGATCATCCAGAACTTTCCACTCATAGTCCAAAACCAGCGAAGCATCACACACTGATAAATCCAAACAAGAAAGTGTACCTTTTTGCAGGATGGATATATGTCGGAGAACCATCGTTTAAACAGCATAAGTTTAAATCGGAGAAGACATCTTCAAGCAAGAGACCTCGCGCTGAAGTATCTTCACTACCCCAAAGCGGGGAATGGCCATTCAAATCGCCGAGCAACAGAAAAGGTTTGGGAAGTTCCTCAATCAAATCAACCAGTTCTTCTTTCTTTTGTAACAGCAACAGATGGAGGGAGGTATACAGAGCAAATTGTTAATGTTTTGTTTAGAGATACCCTTGCCGCCACTGCTTGCAAACTGGTGTTCTGATTAATAGAACTAAACAAAACGGACCTGTGTAGCAGCAAACATGCTCCACCTGTTACTCCTCCATCTTTAGGTTGTGCTGGTTTGGAAACAATGTTGAAATTCATTGATGAAAAACTTTCCTTCGCGTATTAATGTTTCTTGCAAAGCCACTACAGCAGGCTGCAGGTCACGGCAAAGTAGCTGGAGCTCCTCTAGATTGGCGTAGACACCTCGTATGTTCCAATGGACTATAGACTGCATTATTGGCGGAATTATACAAGGCACTTTAGTCCATATCTGTTTCGTCCTCCTCAACTTGCAATGGAGCGTACTTATTTTCTAGGGTTTTTTTTCAGCTTTTCTCAGGCGGTCAGACCTGACGGCTGACCTGCCCGCAGGAAGCCCGGGCTTAGGCCCTTTAAGTGCTGGAGGAGGGTTCATTTCTACCAGCATTACTTTGGGCCCTACTCCATTTCCTGTGGAGCTGCTCCCGGACGGCCGGGGCAGGAGGACGGGTTTACCAGGGAGACTGGGTTTCCCTGGGTTGCCAGCATTGACTGCTTTTGGCTGTTGAACAGCCGGGGAGACATGGGTTTAACGCCCCCGCTGATGGCCTTTGTGTCTTGCAACGTTTCAAAATTGGTCTTGTTCCATGTTATATCCGTTTGACAGGCTATGGATACTTGATTAACTATTTTGACAACCGACGCGTAACTTTTGGTAGACAAACTGCTGCCCTCTACCAACCTTTTGGCTTCGTGAAAAGGTAGGTTTTTTTTCAGTTTTCAGGCGTTGAATGGCTTGTTCCTCTTGCCATACGGGGCAATCTTTCGAGGATGATGAATGGTTACCTCCACAATTTATGCAGTTTAGTGGACCGTTGCATCTCCCCTCATGTGCTTCCTTGGCGCACATGGCACACTTTTCAGTTTCTGTGCATGTCCTTGATGTGGCCGAACTTGTCACAACGGAAGCAGCGCATTGGTGATGGCACATACAACGACACTTTCACCTTCAAGTATCCAACTTTCAAGTTTTAGGGTATAGTGGGAGAGCAAAATGTAAGAAAGAGCGTGTTTGTAGGGATTTTGTCGGACCCTTTCCGGAACATGGCCCGGCGTACCTCTACAACGCCCTGGCTTTTCAGTTCCGTTCGGATCTCCTCCTCCGACACTCCTCTCAGCTCAGGGCACCTTACGCCTCCTTTGCTGCTGTTCAGTCCTTTGTGTGGAGTGACTTTTATTCCACGATCAACTAGTACTGATGCTTTCAGCAAGCGATCGGACTGCTTGTTATCCTTGCACTCCACAAGGTAGTCTCCGTTTCGCAGCTTTTTAATGGTTTTAGGGTTTCCTATTAGGGCTTGAAATCCCTTCTGTATGGCAAAGGGACTTAATTTCAAGATAGGTTTTTCATCCTCAATGCCCGTCACCACTAGCCACGCCACCCAAAAACCGGCTGCCTGTCTTGTTTCGTCCTCGGAATCCGAGTCGATTTCATTGTATCGTTTTCGTTTTTGTTTATGTTTTGACATGAACGTAGGCTCAACGATGGCAGAAATGACTCGGTCACCCCAGGAGAGCTGCCGTGCTGGGGAAGGGACAGTGGATGGCCAATCTCTTGGCGTCCGTCTGCCTGGAACCGTCCCGCATGAAACCAGACAGTGTACTTTAACAACTGACTTTCGTACAGTCACTCATCCCCTCGCCAAGTACCTCAAGCTTGGGATTACGGGTTGCTTACGGCAACCACTCGTGAACATGATGGGCATGAAGAAAATGGAGATGAGGGTGGGACCACGCTTCGTCTCATCCCTCCCCCTTGACCTGTCCGATATGGGTAACCCAACCAGGGGCATTAATTTCATTATGCTTTTTAGAGTCCAGTCCACGTCAACAGCTTTGGTTATCGGGACTGTCATTGAAAAAACACAAAGCTTTCTAGCAAGTAGCCCCCGTCGGCATAGCTCAAGGGATCACTGGGACCTCTAGCCCCCGACCACGGCAAGGTGGTGGTCCCGTCCGGGGGGGGGGGGGGGAGAATGTTGCTAAAAGAAGCATTCAAACATTGTGGCCGCCCTCGTCTGATGGGCTGAGCCCCCGATGCAGACAGGGGAGGAGAGAGTCAGATTCCCCACCTGTCTGACCCTTCCTGTTGACACCTCCGTGTATGTGAATTCACAACTATATATTTGCCATCAAACCCCAAATAAGGATTGAAGACACACAATGGTTGCAGTTCTATGGGCGTGTCGTCAGATGGCTGCACATCATAGACGAGTTTCTTAGACATAGCAAACCTAGCTCAAGCTAGATGTTAGTGGCTAGCCAATCTAGGGGGTGAGCGTGTGTACGAAACAGGTCATAGCAAATCTAGCTCAAACTAGATGTTAGTGGCTAGCCAACCTAGGGGGTGAGCGTGTGTACGAAACAGGTCGTAGCAAATCTAGCTCAAGCTAGATTTGTGGATAGCCAATCTAGGGGGTGAGCGTGTGTACGAAACAGGTCGTAGCAAATCTAGCTCAAGCTAGATGTTAGTGGCTAGCCAATCTATGGGGTGAGCGTGTGTACGAAACAGGTCGTAGCAAATCTAGCTCAAGCTAGATGTTAGTGGCTAGCCAATCTAGGGGGTGAGCGTGTGTACGAAACAGGTCGTAGCAAACCTAGCAAATCCAAGATGGCGGAACGTATGGAATAACACGTGAAGTTGCTTCTTCTGAGTGAAATTGCTGACGAAATTTGCCTGATGCCTCTTCAGTACTGACAAAGATCAGCACATGTAAATAAGAACAAAGCAGCAGTGATGTGGTTCTACAGCTGGCTTCTTGGGGTCAAATGGACCTTAAAAACAAAGAAAACATTTTGAACAAACTCACAGTCCAACGCCAACTGCTCGCAGAAATCAACAAAAGAAAAATTCAATTCAATTCATATTGCTTATAGCCCAGCCGACCACTAGAGCCATATCAGGGCTAACACCACGTCAAAAAGAAAAGAACAACCCCTTAAGATAAAAAACAGATAAAAACCATGCTCACCGTCAACCTTGCAAATCTAAAATGCTATTAAAGATAAACACGTAAAATTACATCAAGTGAAATCTATTGATCTCTTGTAAAAACTGGAATATTGCATCAGGAGGGACGTCTCGGAAGAGGTTCTTTAAATTAAGGAATCTGCCGTGTAGTGCTTTTGTCTCACATCGTACAAGTCCCAGCAATCAAGGAGGTGGTGTCGGATGCTCAAAGGCTCATCACACGGTATACACCATGGTGCTTCTTCATTTTTCAAAAGGTACGAGTGAGTGTAGGATGTGTGACCCGTGCGTAATCTACATAACACTGTCTCTTTCTTATGATTTCCTGCAGCAGATGGGAGAATTTCTGTCAGGTTAGGGCGGATATGGAAGAGTTTGTTATCTGTCTGTTTATTCTAATTTTCCTGCCACAGATTTCTTACGTAACTGTGTACTTTCCATTTGACATCTGTGTAAGGGATCACGGACTTGATCACTTGTAAAAACTGGAATATTGCATCAGGAGGGACGTCTCGGAAGAGGTTCTTTAAGGAATCTGCCGTGTAGTGCTTTTGTCTCACATCGCACAAGTCAACAAAAGAAACATGAAACACATGGGCCCTGCAGCCCACAACACCAACACAACACTGATGACGTCAGATTTACACGGAAAAGTCAAGGCCAAAAGAAATGCCGGCAGACCGCCCATCTCCTGTATGAACAACATCACCAACATCATGCTTTCCTGTTGTCGTCGTTTGCTGAGTGCATAGTTTCGGCGTATTACCCGCACAAAATATCTGCATTGTTCGACACATTCGAAGAAGAGGACACGTTCATGACAGACATATACTTCCATCATACAAACACCAATACATCATAATACAGTATAAACAACTGGATACAAACACCAATACATCAGTACAGTACAAACACCATCATGTCAATACATCATAATACAGTACAAACAACTGGATACAAACACCAATACATCAATACAGTACAAACATTATCACGTCAATACATCATAATACAGTACAAACAACTGATACAAACACCAATACATCAGTACAGTCAAACACTATCATTCAATACATCATAATACGTACAACAACTGATACAAACAATACATCATAATACAGTACAAACAACTGATACAAACACCAATACATCATACAGTACAAACACTGATCAATACATCAATACAGTACAAACACTATCATTCAATACATCATAATACAGTACAAACAACTGATACAAACACCAATACATCATAATACAGTACAAAACTATCATGTCAATTGCATCAAAATACAGTACAAACAACTGATACAAACACCAATACATCATAATACAGTACAAAACAACAGATACAAACACCAATACATCATACAGTACAAAATACTATCATGTCAATACATCATAATACAGTACAAAACAACTGATACAAACACCAATACATCATAATACAGTACAAACACTATCATGTCAATACATCATAATACAGTAAAAACAACTGATACAAACACCAATACAGTACAAACACTATCATGTCAATACATCATAATACAGTACAAACAACTGACACAAACACCAATACAGTACAAACACTATCATGTCAATACATAATAATACAGTACAAACACGGGGATACATGTATACACGAAGACATCAAATATACTTAAGGTTCAGCAAAATAAATACGTTTTTCAGTTTATCACTGACAATCATACACAAGAAAATACACATAAATACAAGCATGCATGCACACACACAGACACACACACACATCCAATATATTCACACGTAGTGACATACATACGCACGCACGCACACACATTACACGTGTGTAGATCTACACTATATCGTAACACACACACACACACAAGCACACAAACGCAAACACACGCATACACACACACACACACACACACCTGTGTATACACACGTAGTGACATACAAACACACACACGCCACACATACATTATACGCGTGTAGATATGCACTATATCGCAACACACACACACACACACATACACATGCACGCACACACATACAAACACACACGCAAACACACGTGTGTGTTGTGTGGTGTATGTATGTGTGTGTGTTGTGTATGTATGTAGTATGTATGTATGTAGTATGTATGTATGTATGTATGTATGTATGCATGCATGTATGTAGCATGCATGTGTGTGTGTGTGTGTGTGTGTGTGTGTGTGTGTGTGTGTGTGCGTGTGTGTGTGCGTGCGTGTGTGTGTGTGTGAACTAGATAAAAAAAAAAAAACATGAACGTTTTTCATGACCACCATCAGAAGTTGTTTACATGTCAATAATTTTTAGTTTAAACCCCAGTAGGCGTAGAGCCATATCAGGGCTGTAACTTGTTTTAAAACAAACAATAATTCAACAATAAAAAAAGAAAGAAAAATTAACTACACATATCAATGCTTTCAGACATATCATCCAAGGAGATGCCCCTATTCAATTCAATTCATACTGGTATAGCCCAGCCGACCACTACAGCCATATCAGGGCTAACACCACGTCAAAAAGAAAAGAACAACCCGTTAAGACAAAAGACAACAGTTAAAAACCATGCTGACCGTCAAGGAGATGCCCATGGCATTGGCCACACTGTCCAATTTCATCACACAAGGGATTTTAAAAAACAAATCGAACACATACAGGTGACTAGACCAGCAAGGCAGAAAACGACAGGTACAAATGGCAGAAAGTAAAGGAACAAGACAGAAACAAACAGTGACAGAAAACAGGAAATGTCCAGCACACACTGTCCAGAAGGTGGGGATACTATTTATACTGAAAGATCCCCTGCCATCCCCACGGGAGAAAATTGTTTACATGAACAACGAGGTAAACAAACAAGCAGATCGTTATTGTTATTGTTATTATTGTTGTTTAAAGCCCAGCAGACTACATACAGCCATATCAGGGCTATAAACTGTTTCAACATGTTATTGTTGTTTAAAGCCCAGCCGACTGCATACAGCCATATCAGGACTATAAGCTGTTTCAACATATTGTTGTTGTTTAAAGCCAGCCGACTGCATACAGCCATATCAGGACTATAAGCTGTTTCAACATATTGTTGTTGTTTAAAGCCCAGCCGACTGCATACAGCCATATCAGGACTATAAGCTGTTTCAACATATTATTGTTGTTGTTTAAAGCCCAGCCGACTGCATACAGCCATATCAGGACTATAAGCTGTTTCAACATATTATTGTTGTTGTTTAAAGCCCAGCCGACTGCATACAGCCATATCAGGACTATAAGCTGTTTCAACATATTATTGTTGTTGTTTAAAGCCCAGCCGACTGCATACAGCCATATCAGGACTATAAGCTGTTTCAACATATTATTGTTGTTGTTTAAAGCCCAGCTGACTACATACAGCCATATCAGGACTATAAGCTGTTTCAACATATTATTGTTGTGTTTAAAACCCAGCTGACTACATACAGCCATATCAGGACTATAAGCTGTTTCAACATATTATTATTGTTGTTTAAAGCCCAGCCGACTGCATACAGCCATATCAGGACTATAAGCTGTTTCAAAACATTTCAACAGCAAAAAACAAAACAAAAAACAACAAAAATTAAGTGCACACATCAATGTAGTCGTGCACATCATACAAGGAGATGCCCCTGGTGTTGATCACACCGTCCACTTTACTACACAAGGGATGTCAAAAACAAATGTAACATACAGGTGACTGAACCAGCAGGACAGAAAGTAAAGGAACAAGACAGAAACAGACTGACAGAAAAGAGGACACACACACATACCACACACACACACACACACTCACACACACATACACATATATACTCACACACACACACACTCACACACGCACGCACGCAAGCTCGCACACATACACACACATCCAGTCTATACATACGTAGTGACATGCAAACACGCACGCACACACACACACACACACACACACGCACACACACACACATACATTATACGTGTGTATATATCTACATGTCACGACACACACACACACACACACACACATTATACGTCTGTAGATCTACACCATATCGACACACACACACACACACCACACACACACACACACACACACACACACACACACACACATTATACGTGTGTAGATCTACACCATATCGCCACACACACACATGCGCGCTGTGTAAACACACGTACTGACATACATACACACGAACACACGCAAATACACACATTATACGTACGTAGGCATACACTATATCACAACACACACACATACACTTAAACACACACACGCAAACACATGCGGGCGTACACACACACACAAACACACACACGCAAACACAGAGAGAAAGAGAGAGAGAGAGAGTGGGTTTGTATGTGTGTGTGTGTGTGTGTGTGTGTGTGTGTGTGTGTGTGTGTGTGTGTGTGTGTGTGTGTGTGTGTGTGTGTGTGTGTGTGTGTATGTGTGTACTCTTCCATGTTATCAGAGAGGAAGTTACAAGCTCTCTTTTCTTTCACCGATTAGTGTTTCCGGAAGACCGCCGATTTATTGGCTGAGGAAGAGTTCTTTTCGATGGTCGACGCCAATATATTAGAGACGGCTTTTTTGTCAGTAATCAAACAATCTGACACTTTCAGATGGTGAACAGAGGGACAGGTGTTTTTCCCTTTAATTTGTTTGATAATTTTCCAATTTCGGGTTCGGGATGTCAGTTTCGAGCAGAAGTTTCTCCAGGACTGTTGTTTGTTTCTTTTAAAGATGTATCTTGACTTTGCTCGTAGTTTTTGATGAGCTCGAACATTATCCGCCGATGGACTTTGAAACACGCGACGTTGAGCTTTCTTGTGTTCTTGTTTTATCCGTTTACATTCTAAAGTAAACCACGGAGTTTTAGGCATATGCGCTTTCTTTGATGATGTGGGAATTGCTCGTTTGGCACAGCTTAGGATGATCTGCGTTAGAGTGTTTACTGGATCATCACTCTGCAGGACCCTTCCTTCCTCCAAATCACTCAGGACAGCCCTCTCGAACAAATCCCAGTCAGCCCTACGAAAACAAAGTGCTCCGGTAGAGACTTGAGTCTAACGCTTGGATTTGTTAAGACAACTGGAAGATGATCACTTCCATGGAGATCATCCAGAACTTTCCACTCATAGTCCAAAACCAGCGAAGCATCACACACTGATAAATCCAAACAAGAAAGTGTACCTTTTTGCAGGATGGATATATGTCGGAGAACCATCGTTTAAACAGCATAAGTTTAAATCGGAGAAGACATCTTCAAGCAAAGACCTCGCGCTGAAGTATCTTCACTACCCCAAAGCGGGGAATGGCCATTCAAATCGCCGAGCAACAGAAAAGGTTTGGGAAGTTCCTCAATCAAATCAACCAGTTCTTCTTTCTTTTGTAACAGCAACAGATGGAGGGAGGTATACAGAGCAAATTGTTAATGTTTTGTTTAGAGATACCCTTGCCGCCACTACTTGCAAACTGGTGTTCAGATTAATAGAACTAAACAAAACGGACCTATGTAGCAGCAAACATACTCCACCTGTTACTCCTCCATCTTTAGGTTGTGCTGGTTTGGAAACAATGTTGAAATTCATTGATGAAAAACTCTTTCCTTCGCGTATTAATGTTTCTTGCAAAGCCACTACAGCAGGCTGCAGGTCACGGCAAAGTAGCTGGAGCTCCTCTAGATTGGCGTAGACACCTCGTATGTTCCAATGGACTATAGACTGCATTATTGGCGGAATTATACAAGGCACTTTAGTCCATATCTGTTTCGTCCTCCTCAACTTGCAATGGAGCGTACTTATTTTCTAGGGTTTTTTTTCAGCTTTTCTCAGGCGGTCAGACCTGACGGCTGACCTGCCCGCAGGAAGCCCGGGCTTAGGCCCTTTAAGTGCTGGAGGAGGGTTCATTTCTACCAGCATTACTTTGGGCCCTACTCCATTTCCTGTGGAGCTGCTCCCGGACGGCCGGGGCAGGAGGACGGGTTTACCAGGGAGACTGGGTTTCCCTGGGTTGCCAGCGTTGACTGCTTTTGGCTGTTGAACAGCCGGGGAGACATGGGTTTAACGCCCCCGCTGATGGCCTTTGTGTCTTGCAATGTTTCAAAATTGGTCTTGTTCCATGTTATATCCGTTTGACAGGCTATGGATACTTGATTAACTATTTTGACAACCGACGCGTAACTTTTGGTAGACAAACTGCTGCCCTCTACCAACCTTTTGGCTTCGTGAAAAGGTAGGGTTTTTTTCAGTTTTCAGGCGTTGAATGGCTTGTTCCTCTTGCCATATACGGGGCAATCTTTCGAGGATGATGAATGGTTACCTCCACAATTTATGCAGTTTAGTGGACCGTTGCATCTCCCCTCATGTGCTTCCTTGGCGCACATGGCACACTTTTCAGTTTCTGTGCATGTCCTTGATGTGGCCGAACTTGTCACAACGGAAGCAGCGCATTGGTGATGGCACATACAACGACACTTTCACCTTCAAGTATCCAACTTTCAAGTCTTAGGGTATAGTGGGAGAGCAAAATGTAAGAAAGAGCGTGTATGTTGGGATTTTTTCGGACCCTTTCCGGAACATGGCCCGGCGTACCTCTACAACGCCCTGGCTTTTCAGTTCCGTTCGGATCTCCTCCTCCGACACTCCTCTCAGCTCAGGGCACCTTACGCCTCCTTTGCTGCTGTTCAGTCCTTTGTGTGGAGTGACTTTTATTCCACGATCAACTAGTACTGATGCTTTCAGCAAGCGATCTGACTGCTTGTTATCCTTGCACTCCACAAGGTAGTCTCCGTTTCGCAGCTTTTTAATGGTTTTAGGGTTTCCTATCAGGGCTTGAAATCCCTTCTGTATGGCAAAGGGACTTAATTTCAAGATAGGTTTTTCATCCTCAATGCCCGTCACCACTAGCCACGCCGCCCAAAAACCGGCTGCCTGTCTTGTTTCGTCCTCGGAATCCGAGTCGATTTCATTGTATCGTTTTCGTTTTTGTTTGTTATGTTTTGACATGAACGTAGGCTCAACGATGGCAGAAATGACTCGGTCACCCCAGGAGAGCTGCCGTGCTGGGGAAGGGACAATGGATGGCCAATCTCTTGGCGTCCGTCTGCCTGGAACCGTCCCGCATGAAACCAGACAGTGTACTTTAACGACTGACTTTCGTACAGTCACTCATCCCCTCGCCAAGTACCTCAAGCTTGGGATTACGGGTTGCTTACGGCAACCACTCGTGAACATGATGGGCATGAAGAAAATGGAGATGAGGGTGGGACCACGCTTCGTCTCATCCCTCCCCCTTGACCTGTCCGATATGGGTAACCCAACCAGGGGCATTAATTTCATTATGCTTTTTAGAGTCCAGTCCACGTCAACAGCCTTGGTTATCGGGACTGTCATTGAAAAAACACAAAGCTTTCTAGCAAGTAGCCCCCGTCGGCATAGCTCAAGGGATCACTGGGA
Organism: Monoplex corrugatus; assembly: GCA_030674185.1. Taxonomy (NCBI): domain Eukaryota; kingdom Metazoa; phylum Mollusca; class Gastropoda; order Littorinimorpha; family Ranellidae; genus Monoplex; species Monoplex corrugatus. The sequence continues at coordinate 29,313 of JAPXFY010000683.1, read as the reverse complement.
CCTCTAGCCCCCCGACCACGGCAAGGTGGTGGTCCCGTCCGGGGGGGGGGGTGGGTGGGAGAATGTTGCTAAAAGAAGCATTCAAAATTGTGGCCGCCCTCGTCTGATGGGCTGAGCCCCCGATGCAGACAGGGGAGGAGAGAGTCAGATTCCCCACCTGTCTGACCCTTCCTGTTGACACCTCCGTGTATGTGAACTCACAACTATATATTTGCCATCAAACCCCAAATAAGGATTGAAGACACACAATGGTTGTAGTTGTGTGGGCGTGTCGTCAGATGGCTGTACATCATAGACGAGTTTCTTAGACATAGCAAATCTAGCTCAAGCTAGATGTTAGCGGCTAGCCAATCTAGGGGGGTGAGCGTGTGTACGAAACAGGTCGTAGCAAATCTAGCAAAACCTACCAAATCCAAGATGGCGGAACGTATGGAAAACGCGTGAAGTTGTTTTCTTCTGAGTGAAATTGCTGACGACAATTTGCCTGATGCCTCTTCAGTACTGACAAAATCAGCACATGTAAATAAGAGTAAAGCAACAGTGATGTGGTTCTACAGCTGGCTTCTTCGAGTCAAATGGACCTTAAAAATCAAAGAAAACATTTTGAACAAACTCACAGTCCAACGCCAACTGCTGGCAGAAATCAACAAAAGAAAAATTCCATTCAATTCATATTGCTTATAGCCCAGCCGACCACTAGAGCCATATCAGGGCTAACACCACGTCAAAAAGAAAAGAACCACCCCTTAAGATAAACAGATAAAAACCATGCTCACCGTCAACCTTGCAAATCTAAAATGCCATTAAAGAAAAACACGTAAAATTACATCAAGTGAAATCTATTGATCTCTTGTAAAAACTGGAATATTGCATCAGGAGGGACGTCTCGGAAGAGGTTCTTTAAATTAAGGAATCTGCCGTGTAGTGATTTTGTCTCACATCGTACAAGTCCCAGCAATCAAGGTGGTGGTGTCGGATGCTCAAAGGCTCATCACACGGTATACACCATGGTGCTTCTTCATTTTTCAAAAGGTACGAGTGAGTGTAGGATGTGTGACCCTTGCGTAATCTACATAACACTGTCTCTTTCTTATGATTTCCTGCAGCAGATGGGAGAATTTCTGTCAGGTTAGGGCGGATATGGAAGAGTTTGTTATCTGTCTGTTTATTCTAATTTTCCTGCCACAGATTTCTTACGTAACTGTGTACTTTCCATTTGACATCTGTGTAAGGGATCACGGACTTGATCACTTGTAAAAACTGGAATATTGCATCAGGAGGGACGTCTCGGAAGAGGTTCTTTAAGGAATCTGCCGTGTAGTGCTTTTGTCTCACATCGCACAAGTCAACAAAAGAAACATGAAACACATGGGCCCTGCAGCCCACAACACCAACACAACACTGATGACGTCAGATTTACACGGAAAAGTCAAGGCCAAAAGAAATGCCGGCAGACCGCCCATCTCCTGTATGAACAACATCACCAACATCATGCTTTCCTGTTGTCGTCGTTTGCTGAGTGCATAGTTTCGGCGTATTACCCGCACAAAATATCTGCATTGTTCGACACATTCGAAGAAGAGGACACGTTCATGACAGACATATACTTCCATCATACAAACACCAATACATCATAATACAGTATAAACAACTGGATACAAACACCAATACATCAGTACAGTACAAACACCATCATGTCAATACATCATAATACAGTACAAACAACTGATACAAACACCTGATCAAACACCAATACATCAATACAGTACAAACACCATCATGTCAATACATCATAATACAGTACAAACAACTG
>JAPXFY010000683.1:7500-15000 GCA_030674185.1 Monoplex corrugatus | reverse complement strand
ATAAATGACAAAGCAAAGGAACAAGGCACAAACAAAGAGAGTGACAGAAAAAGTGAAATTTCTAGTACAGAATATCCAAAAGGTGGGGATACTGTTTATACTGAAAGAGCCCCTGGCAACCCCATAGAGCGACAGAAAAAAGGAAATTTCTAGTACAGAATGTCCAGAAGGTGGGGATACTGTTTATACTCAAAGAGCCCCTGGCGTCCCCCTGGGAGGGGAGTTATCTGTTTATTCCAATCCTCCTGCTACAGATTTCTCACCTAACAATGTACTGAATGCACCAAGACACAGGCTCAGCCCTTGATGGTGAATGGGATCCAGGCTGAAAACAGGTGGCCAGATGATGGTCCGTGTTTCGTTCAGTCATCATCATCATCATGTGTCCTGCCGCATGGTGTTAGCGACCATGGCCCTCCATACGAATCTATCCCTTGTCGCTGCAATACATCTCCCACCCTCTGTCCTCAGCCACTCTGCAAGTCCGTCCAATATTTCTCCTTGGGTCTACCTGGTGTTCTCTTTCCCTCCAGCTTTTCTGTTGTGACCAGGTGCTCTAATTCCCCTTTATTCAGTGTCCTACAAATGTTGCTTTCGTTCAGTACACACAAAATGAAAGCATCACGACCCAAAGCCGCAGCTTCACCTAGGTTTAGCGTCACAACAAACATTTTGATTAATGATCTTTATATGACGACCATAAAGAGTAAAAACAAATCCCACAGTGATTTTTCAAGGAACTGATGGGGATTCGAACCCACAACCTTCCAGTCGGTAGTCTGTTGCTCTAACCACTACACCACGGCGACTGATATAATTAAACATGACGTACAAGATCAAATACTGACAGACATGGGGACACAGACTTGGAGCCAGACAAAATCAGAGCGAGAAAAGAGTATGAAAACACACACACACACACACACACACACACACACACACACACACACACACACACACACACACACACAAAGCCGGTCTAATAATATCAGTAATATCGGAAGAGGCGGTCTAATATCATCTATTATCACTCATAGTGAAAAGACGTTAGATCAAAGAACGAACACAAAGCTGGGGACAAAGGCATGCTAATCGTGACTTTCTCACGAGACTGACACTGAGGAAACTAACCTTGAATGAAATTAGCGCCGGAAACACGCAGACACAAGTAGATTAACCAGCAGACCAGCAAAGCGACAAGTCGGTGAAGGCCATGTCATACTTGTAGTAATGGCGTAGTTTTCCTCTCCCTCCAGCTTCCCAGCAACCTGTTCAACACGAAAATGTTTATGTCTCTTTTCGCACACTGGACCCAGCAGCAGGGAAGTTTCAGTCTTTTTCTCCTAATTTTTGTATTTGGTGTTTGTAATCTTACAAAATCAAAAAAACTGGGCGTACGACAAACCTTGGCTACGAGAGTAAGAAAATAAAAATAAAAATGATGGGACTTGAAATAGCCAAACGGCTAATGTGTTATGTCCCTATTAGTATTACTAAGCTAAGCTAAGCTTTACGCTTGACAAAGGCCAGCTGGCCGAAAATTTGCGCCTGTCTTGTCTTGTTGTATTAAATACGCGTTCTTATTCCTCTTTCGTGTTTTTTTCTGGTTTATGTCTCTCTTGTAAAGTTCACACCTCTTGTCATCAACTAAAACTGCACCTCTTTCAAATTCTTGTGCACTAACAAACCCCAAACCGTAGTTAACTTGAAGGACCAGCAGCCACGCACTTACAAGTGTAAAACTCTCACCTGATAGTTGACAAAAGCCAGACGTATGAGGTTCGAATCCTGGCAACACATTCAGCAAGCATTGTCTCTGTCTTGGCCAAAGTGTGAACTCTAAAAACCTTTCAAAACCTTGCCGAGGAACGACTGAAAAGTGCTGACCGTGCGACCCAAGTGAAAGGCAAAGATGGTGTCAACGGAGAAGCAGAAACGAAGTCTCATCGTCACACGAAATCCAGGCCCAAGCGTGCTCATTCGGTTACCACGAATCGCACGAAAAATGCGCCTAGTTGTAGAGAAAGGGACGATTTGATTGGGCGACCGGCCTTCCTCCTTCACCCCCATTCTTTTATTTTTATCAAAGGTTAAAAAGTTACGGTTTGTCTCATAACCTTGGGGTCGTGGGGGAATGAGGTGGTACGGATTTACACTTCTCCATGGCCTGTTTACCGCCGAACTTCACGCTCCAATCATTCTTGTGGTACTGGCTTATGGTACGTTCACACTAGGCTGTAACCACGATCTAACCAAATGGTTACATCGCTCTCTAATGGTACGTTCACACTAGGCTGTAACCACGATCTAACCAAATGGTTACATCGCTCTCTAACTAACTGGAACCACAAATTTTTGGTTGCAGTGGGTTCCCATCGGTTAGACGATTTTTCGGGAAGACCCGATTTTTTGTTAGATAGGTGGTTAGATGGCCCCCAAAAATATGACTTGGGAGATAAAACTTTTTCGAGGTTACATCGCCCGATCAAGTTATAAACGGTTACAAAGGCATTCACACTAGTCCCCATCGGTTCCAGTGAGTTAGAGCAGAAAATAGAGGCGGAGCCGAGTTTGAAAAAAACTCCGACGTCAAAACAAAAAGCATGCCTTGCACGCACGCTGCGTGCGGTATGCAAATTGTCTGGCCCGACACATCTAACCGACTGCAAGTGATTGCAACCTTCTTTGCATGGTTGGGGTCAGTTATAGTGAGTTACATCGACGCTTGTTGTAACTTGATCAGTTACAGTGTGAATGTATTTAAGCTGGCTGACTGTCATTTTTTTTCGTTGTTCTTGCTGCGTCTACACGAAGCCACGACACACGAGACTGATTTTTCGACATGTCTTCTGACTCTGATGTTGCTGCTTCCGACCAGTCCCTGGCTGCACGTGAGCAGGATGAGCGACTGCAGGAGCCCCCATCCACCCCACCTGCCTTTGAGACTACCGCCGGTGCTGGCAAGGGCAAAGGAAAGGGGAAGGGCAAGAGAGGCAAGAAGGCAGTGGAGGGACACCTGACTGAGGACCAGAAGCAGGAGGCCATAGATTTTTTGCGGGAGAGGCCCTACCTTTATAATCGGAGTCACTCCGATTATAAAGATGCAGCCAAGCGGAACCGGGAATGGAAGGAGTTCGCTGACCAGTTGGGAGTGCCCGTCGCAGTCCTCATGAGTTGGTACCGTTGCATGCGGGCCCTGCTGGGACGGGCGAAGAAGGCCAAGACGAAGAGTGGATCAGCAGATGTTCGTCTTCCGTGTGCCCAGGAGTATGTGTGGACGCACATGCAGTTCGTGGTGCCCTACATCAGTCAGATTTCATCTGACACCCTGGGCCCCAAGAAGAGGAAGCCAACTGCTGAGCCTGTGGAGCTCACTGAGTCTGAGGCTGAATTCGACCATGACCAGTCTGCTCCAAGTTTGATGGTGCCTGGACATGCTGGCATCTACAATGCACGCCCCTCAGCCTCCATTCCAGTCTCCGCTTCTAGACGTCGCCGTGTGGGCCCTTCAACAAGAAAGGCCAGTGGGGACTCAGCAGCCGCGACCTGTTGCGGCCACTTGTGCTCCCAGCTGGACTCCATGATGCAGCACTTGGCCAAACCGGAGTTGCAGTTTTGGACCACTCTGCACTGGCGGGTTGATCACTTTACCCCAGCCCAGATGATGGACCTGCAGGAGGAGGTGTGGAATGTGGTGGTGAAACATGTGAGGAGGAATGGCCAGAAGCCTGACCCCATTGCCACCACCGTCCGTGCAGACCCAACGCCTGCAACGTGGTTCCAACCCGCTGCTGGTGGATCCAGAGGTGGACTTAGTGCCTACTCGACAGCTCCTCCTCCAGCCATGGACCAGCAAGGGCCATCGACGATGCCAGCACCACCTGAGAGTCTGGAGGCGTTCCTGGCAGGGAGTCTGGACAGTCAGTTGATGACTGTAGCACAACAACGACGGTCGTCACCCAGGAAGTCCGCCACACCGATTAAGGTCCCAAGGCAGCCCGCACCTTCCAACACGTTTCCGCTGACAGTACAGGATGTGGGCATCGACTTCTTGGACCTGTAGATGCATTCCTAGGTGCATCGGCCTTTTAAGGGCCACAATTGTTCCCAAGAGACTTAGTTTGGTTGCATTGCCCTACCCCACACATGCACACAGCCTAACACTGGTCTCATCCCCAGACCCAGAAGGTCAATCCTAAAAATATCCACACTTCATGTTTGTTTGTCTGTTTGTTTATTGAAATAAAATGAAACAGAATAAAAAAAATGATACAATTGACCTATGTTTTTTTTTGGGGGGGGAAGGGGTGGTGAAGATGGGGGATTGAAATTCCAGGAAAAGGTGTTTATTTTATGTTTTGTGTGTGTGTGTGTGTGTGTGTGTGCGTGCGGGGGTGTGCTTGTGTATGTTAGTTTATGTGTGTGTGTGTGTGTTTTTGGATAGCCACAATAGAGATATCACAAACACAGAGACAGAAAAATATACATTTCAATACCTCAAGATAAATTTATCAGTGAGAAACAACCGGTATTTAATTTTTGGCCACAGTTTGTGCCCTTGTATATACATTTGGTTATACCATAGTCATATAACACAACGCTGTCTTTCTGTGTGTATGTGTGTCTGTCTGTCTCACCCCCTTCTGTGTGTACGTCCGTTTGTGTCTGTATCCCCATCTTTCTCGGTGTATGTTTATGTGTATGTCTGTCTGCGTGTCTGTGTGTCTGTTTGTGTGTCTGTCTATTGGACTCTCTCTCTCTCTCTCTCTCTCTCTCTCTCTCTCTCTCTCTCACTCTCACTCTATCAATATGTCATTTGGATAAAGTGGATTAATGCAACAACCCAGGAAATAAATCTCTTTGAAAATTTTTTAGGCCCTGAAAAGGGCCAATGATCTGAAGTTGTACTCATGGCCATATCACTGTGGAGAGGAGGGAGCTGGAGACGGCGGTGCAGACTCAGCTTGGGGTGAAGCAGCACAGCAGGGTTGCGGTTGGGATTGGCAGCACCGGGTGGTTGGTGGACACTGGCCTTGTCCCACTGCCATGGGACAATCCCTGCAGGACTCCCGAAGAAGTCAGCCAGCGTTTCCCTTACTTTCTTCCCATCGGTGTTGGCTCGTCCTGCTCGTGGCTGTGGTTGCTCAGTCCAGATGACGTGTTCTCTCCAGGCACCAGGCAGCACATTCATGTGGGCATCCTCCCTGTCCACTGCATCCTGAGGTGGGGGAAGTCGGTCCAGCAGCAGGTTGTGGAGTGTGGTGCAACACTTCATGACTGCTCTGGCGTTTTCAGGTGTCAGCTCGCAGGTGCTGAGCATCAATCGGAACCGTTGTGCCAGCAGACCAAAGGCGTTCTCCACTACCCTTCTTGCTCGTGACAGCCTGTAGTTGAAGATAAGCTCCTTGGGTGCCATGCTTTGCCTGGAGTAGGGCTTCATACAGTAGTCCTTGAGTGCGAAGGCATCATCACTGACGATGTAGTAGGGCACATCTGTAGTGTCCTGAGGGTCGTCAGTGAGAGGGCATGGAGCTGGCCGGTTGATGGTGCCGTCCTGAAGGTCCTGTCGCAGGTCGGTTTCCAGGAAGATTTGGGCATCGGACATGTGGCCTAATCCCCCAAACTCCACCCATAGGAACTTGTAGTCCGCATCCACCAGGGCAAGCATGGGGATGGAAAAGTAGCCCTTGTAGTTGTGATACAGACTCCCACTGTTGCGTGGCTTCTTGATCGCAACATGCTTCCCGTCCAATGCCCCCATGGTGTGGGGCATGTTCCAGCGGGTGTAGAACTTGTCGGCGATGGTCTTCCAGTGGTCTTCAGTCCACTCCTCCGGGAACACTTCAGCATTGAAGGCCTCCGTGATGGCCCTGCACACCGCAGGTAGGAAGGTGCTGATGGTAGATACCCCAATCCTGAAGGCGTAGCACAAGGACCTGTAGTTGTCCCCAGTGGCCAGGTACCTCAGTGTCACAGCCAGCTTCAGGCCAGGTTCAATGGCTTTTCGCATTCGAGTGTCTTCCTTGCTGATGGCGGGACGAATCAGGTCCAGGACCTCGAGGAAGACTCCTGGGGTCAGTCTGGTGTAGTTCCTGAACATCCTCTCTTCAACGTTGGCCATGTTGAGGTCCAGCAGGGTGTAGTAGTGGCCCAACTCCCTCCTTCTGTCCTCAGTGAGCCAGTTGCGAACCCAGAAACGCCTCCAGGTTGGACGTCTCCTACGCCGTCCCTCCTCTCTAACGACATGATGATCGTGGTGGTGATGCAGGTCTCGGTGAAATCGAGCCAAGAATACCGGTACAGCGACGTTCATGATGACAGGTCAAGATGGAATGAAGAGACCCCCCTGAAACAAGGGGGTTTTATACTTTCAAAGGGAGTTACAAGGGAGTTACAAGACCCAAGTTCAAACAGGTTGCAGCAGGTCACATCAGGCTGGTGGAGATGCACAATCTCAAGACACCCCACCTCATGGAAACCCACGGGAACCACAGAAAACAAAAGTATACCCCAATCTGTACATGACGCCTCAGCCACAGCACCCCTGTAACTTCGCTTGTAACTTGTTAAGTTAGAACGAAGTTACAACGGTAGTTAGATGCCACCAGTCTAACTTCAGCGCAAAACAAAACCCAGCCAGCGAGCGAGAACTGCTGCTCTCAGTCAAAAAACGCGCGGGAAAAGGGGTGGAGCCTAATAGTTAGACAGTGGTTAGACGCTTTCCGTTCACACATGCTGTATCAAAAATCTAGAGTTTGTCTCATGGTAGTTACATCCCTCAATGTAACCATTTGGTTAGATCGTGGTTACAGCCTAGTGTGAACGTACCATTAGGGTTTCTTAAGTCCCTTCTTTCTCCCCACGTCAAGATCGTGTAATATAATGATAATAATAATAATAATAATGATAATGATAATAGTAATAATAATAAAATAATAATAATAATAATAGTAATCATAATAATGAGAATAATAATAATAATGATATTAATGACAGTCTTTGTTCGACGGCAAATCTTGACAATTTAAATCAAAGCACACTCACGCACCAGGCATACACGTTACCTTACAATATTTAATACACAGACTGAGGGAAAGAAGTAGTTGTAGAATTCATTGCTGGGTATAGAGGTGTGTTTTTAAATCTCTTCCAATGTATCATTTTGTTTTGTTTTTGTTTTGTTTTGTTTTTTGTTTTGTTTTGTTTTTTGTTTTGGTTTGGTTTGTTTGGTTTGTTTTGGTTTGGTTTTTGTTTTGTTTTGGTTTTGTTTTGGTTTGGTTTGGTTTGGTTTGGTTTGGTTTGGTTTGGTTTGGTTTGGTTGGTTTGGTTTGGTTTGGTTTGGTTTTTGTTTTGGTTTGTTTTGTTTTTATTTTGTTTGGGGTTATTTATTTGTTTTTTGGGGGTTGGCAGACTCAGGAGTATGCCAGCTAATTACGTTTTTTGGGGGGTTGGCAGACTCAGGAGTATGCCAGCTAATTACGTTTTTTGGGGGGTTGGCAG
>JAPXFY010000683.1:0-2500 GCA_030674185.1 Monoplex corrugatus | reverse complement strand
GAGCACCGAGTAGACCCAGGGAGAAAATGCTGGACGGACTTGCAGAGTGGCTGGGGACGAGGAGGGTGGGGGAGATGTTAGGGGCAACGAGAGATAGAGACAGATGGAAGTCCATGATCGCCAACGCCATGCGGCAGGGCACCTGATGATGATGATGATGATGATGATACTGTAGTGAACTGTGTATTTCCATATCTTATACTGTAGTGAAATGTATATTTCCATATCTTATACTGTAGTGAAATGTGCATTTCCATATCTTATACTGTAGTGAAATGTATAGTTCCATATCTTATACTGTAGTGAAATGTATAGTTCTATATCTTATACTGTAGTGAAATGTGTATTTCCATATCTTATACTGTAGTGAAATGTATAGTTCTATATCTTATACTGTAGTGAAATGTGTAGTTCTATATCTTATACTGTAGTGAAATGTATAGTTCCATATCTTATACTGTAGTGAAATGTATAGTTCTATATCTTATACTGTAGTGAAATGTGTAGTTCCATATCTTATACTGTAGTGAAATGTATAGTTCTATATCTTATACTGTAGTGAAATGTGTAGTTCCATATCTTATACTGTAGTGAAATGTATAGTTCTATATCTTATACTGTAGTGAAATGTGTAGTTCTATATCTTATACTGTAGTGAAATGTATAGTTCTATATCTTATACTGTAGTGAAATGTGTAGTTCTATATCTTATACTGTAGTGAAATGTGTAGTTCCATATCTTATACTGTAGTGAAATGTATAGTTCTATATCTTATACTGTAGTGAAATGTATAGTTCTATATCTTATACTGTAGTGAAATGTGTATTTCTATATCTTATACTGTAGTGAAATGTGTAGTTCCATATCTTATACTGTAGTGAAATGTATAGTTCTATATCTTATACTGTAGTGAAATGTATAGTTCTATATCTTATACTGTAGTGAAATGTGTAGTTCTATATCTTATACTGTAGTGAAATGTGTAGTTCTATATCTTATACTGTAGTGAAATGTGTATTTCTATATCTTATACTGTAGTGAAATGTGTAGTTCTATATCTTATACTGTAGTGAAATGTGTATTTCTATATCTTATACTGTAGTGAAATGTGTAGTTCCATATCTTATACTGTAGTGAAATGTATAGTTCTATATCTTATACTGTAGTGAACTGTATAGTTTTATATCTCCGCATGCAGTGTTTAATGAAAAAAAAATACAACCATAAATAAAGTCACGCCTCGAGGCCTTACCAGCCCATAAAGCCTTAGCACAGGCTGATGGTCTGTGCCATGATCATGTTAGATTTATACAGAGATTATTTTTGATTTTTGTCAAGATTATCCTGGATTTATGCCAAAATTAAGTAATATTTTACACAAAGGTTACTCGGACTTATGCCAATATTAAAGTTTGATTTCTGTCAGACTTAGGCCTCACTTATTCTGGATCTATGCCATGATCATTTTGGGTTTCTGCCATGGTTGTTTGAATTTATGACACGATTGTTTTTGGATTTATGCCATGATTATTTTGGGTTTCTGCCATGGTTGTTTGAATTTATGACACGATGGTTTTGGGATTTATGCCATGTTTATTTTGGATCGTTTTCCACTCCATGGTATGTGTGGTGTAAAGACACACGGAACTGTAAACACCGTCTTGAAAAATTTGAAACTATTGTTATCTTTTGGGATTTTTCTTATGACACCGAAAACAATCCCCAAAGATATGTCAAAATCAATTTTCATTGCACTTCCAAAGAAACCAGGGGCTATAGAATGCGAACTCCATCGTACAATCAGTTTGATGAGTCATGTAACAAAAATCCTATAAGAAAAATCATGATGAGGACAAGGAACAGAATCAAAAGAGAAATAGCAGTAGAAGAGTGTGGATTTGTCGAAGGGAAAAGAACTATTGCATCCTAAGAACTATCATAAAGAGTCATTCGAGTTGAATAAGGATTTATATTTATGCTTTAATGATTATACCAAGGCTTTCGATCAGATAAGACACGAAGAATTGATCAACTAACTAGAAAGGCTCAATATTGATGGAAAAGATCTAAGAATTATCAGAAATATGTATTGGGAACAAACAGCAGCAATGAGAATAGAATGCAATATGAGCTCTTTACAAAATATCAAAAGAAGGGTCAGGCACGGTTGTGTTCTGTCACAAGAGTTGTTTTCACTTTACAGTGAAACCATCATGAGAAACCTAGAAGAATGCCCTGGTATAAAGGTTTGAGGAAAAATGGTAAACAATATTTGTTACGCAGATGACACCATGCTAATTGCAGAAAATGAAAAAGACCTACAAAACCTTGTGAATGTAATAGAAATAGAAAGCAAAAATAAAGGGCTGGAGCAAATAACAGCATGGGAGATGCACTTGCAGCGACTAGGGATAGTTTCGTATGGAGGGCCATGATCGCCAACGCCATGTGGCAGGGCATGTGATGATGATGAGAATGATGATGCTTGTTATTGCTATT
>JAPXFY010006832.1:0-11935 GCA_030674185.1 Monoplex corrugatus | reverse complement strand
TGAAGAACCAGCAAGGCAAAACTAAATTAAGAAAAAAAATGACAGAAAGCAAAGGAGGAAGCCGGAAACAAAGGGGGTTTACAAAAAAAGGAGGAAGTTTTTTTTCAAAAAAATTTTCAAAAGGGGGGGGGATCCCGGGTTTACCCCTAAAAAAGGGCCCCCATGGCAAAACCCACGGGGGGGAATTTCAGCCTCTTTTTCAGACTTGACTTCAGGCTCCCGATGTTGTGCTAAAAATTGCCGTATGTTCGCTAGGTTCATCGTCTCGGGTTTTGGTGAGGGCTTTAGGGTTCTTTTGGCTGTGGGTTTTTTATAAAGGGGTTTTTGTTTTGGGGTTGTGGGTCCTTGGGGTTTTTTTTCTCCTTCTTCGTATGCTAGGCTCTATTGAAATTAAATCGTTCAAAAAATTTCGAGTGTGGGTTTATTTCTTTTTATGATCTTGCCCAAATGGAAATCCAAAGAAAAGTTTTGACGGAAACGCTTCAACAAAAAAAGGGACGACAAGAAACACGTAACCCCCCCCCCAAAAAACAACAACAACAAAAAAAAAAAAAACCAAAACAAAAACAAACAAACGCTATTTAATACAAATTTAAAAAGACAGGCGGGGAAATTTTCGGCCAACTGGTCTATATCAAGCGTAGGAAAGTAAGAAACACAAACGAACAAACACAAAAAACAAAAAATAGGAGAAAAAGACTGAAATTTTTACCCCGCTGCTTCGTCAGGGTTGAAAAAAGGATTTTTTATTTTTCCGTTTTTTCTTCTGGTTCTTGTCCATAAAACAAAAAAGTATGGGATAACACAACATAGTGGTGAAGGACAAAACCCAAAAACGTAGTGGTGATGGGACACAACATATTGGTGATAGGACACAACAGTAGGGGTGATAGGACAAACAGTATATATAGGACACAACAGTAGTGATGATAGGACACAACGTAGTGGTAAAGGGAACCCAACAAGTGGTGATGGGAAGAAACATAGTGATGATAGGACAAACATAGGGGTGATAGGACACAACAGTAGTGGTGATAACACAAATAGTTTTTAGGACAAACATAGGGTATGGGAACAACATAGGGGTGATAGGACCAACACACAGTAGGGGTGATGGGACACAACACAACATAGGGGGTAAAGGGACACAACGGGTTTGGTGATAGGACAAACACACATAGTGGTGATGGGGACACAACACAACATAGGGGTGATAGGACAAAACCCCAAACTAGGGGTGATAGGACAAACAGTAGGGGTGAAGGACACAACAAACAGTAGTGGTGATAGGACACAACACAACATAGTGTTGGGGACACAACACAACATAGGGGAAATGGGAACCCCAACAGAGGGTATGGGACACAACAGTAGTGGTGATGGACAAACAGTAGGGGTTAAAACCCAAAACCCGTAGTGTGAAGGACACAACAGTATGGTGAAGGCCCAAAAACAGTATGGGATGGGACGCAACAGTGTGGTGTGGGACACAACATAGGGGTGATGGGACAAAACATAGGGTAAGGCCCAAAACAGTATGGTATGGGACACAACAGTAGTGGTGATGGGGACACAACAGATGGTGATAGGACACAACAGTAGTGATATAGGACCAACAGTTGGTGTGGGACACAACAAACATAGTGATGATGGACAAACAGTATGGTGATAGGACCAACACAACAAGTGGGAAAGGGACACAAACAACATAGGATGAAGACACAACAAACAGTAGTGGTGATAGGAACAAACAACAGTAGTGATTAGGACACAACCCAACATAGTGATGAAGGACACAACACAACATTGATGATGGGACACAACAAAACAGTAATATGGGACACAACACAACAGTATGATGAAAGGGACACAACAAAACATATGGTGATAACAAAACAGTAGTGGGATGGGACACAAACAACATAGGGTGATGGGACAAAACACAACATAGGGGTAAAGGGAAACCCCCAACCATAGTGGTGATAGGACACAACAGTAGGGGTGTGGGAACAACCAGTATGGTGATGGGACAAACCCCGTCCCCTTTGGGCAAACTTGCAGCCCAGTCAAGATCCAACTGGCCCAGTTAGTTGTCAGGGTATTTTTTAGATGGCCTTTCACGTTTGCACTTGCCTTTCCATAGCTTGTTGTGTAACGGTAAATTTGGTGGGTGTTGGGGATTTTAAACCCTGAATATTCCTAAATATGAACTTACAATGGGCCGGGGAAAGATGTTTTGCGATAAACAAACTGAAAATTCAACTGAAATTTTCCATTTGGGTTGACACTACTTGGTTAGTAAAAGCAAACATAAACAAAAAAAAAGACTCACAATTCATAACCAAAGAGAAGAGAAGAGAGGGAGAGAGAGGGAGAAGAGAGGGAGAAAGAGAGAGAGAGAGGCAGAGAAGTTAGCTAGACCCGATAAAGAGAATAATGGGTAGATAGATCGATAGTATAGCTAGAGATAATAGATGATATGATAGAATATAATGATATTAATAGATAGACAACAACTGGCTAGGGAGACAGATAAAAGAAAAAAAAAAGAAGATCAATGAAAATACAAAAGGTTCTATACTTTTATCTAGGCTTGGTTTGGCACAGGCATAGAGCACCCCTTCCAGAGAGTTTGCACGGGTGCAAGTCATACCTAAATGCTTTGGGGGGTCTCCAATATCCACTCTGATTGGGCACCAGACTTTTATATAAAAAAGGGCAGGAAAGGCAAAGCGCAAAGGGAAAGGAGGTAGGCACCCCTCTGCAATACTGGCATAGGAAGAATTAAGGGGGAAGGGCTCTTCATTTTCTCTTGGTCCAGTGGCTGGGCGGACCTGGTTGGTGCGCGTTGTGTGGCTATGTCCCGGGGTTTGTCATCTCTACGCCTTGTTGGGAGCGTGGGAAGTGATAGTCTGGAGAATGGCGCGGCATTGGTGTTCTGGGTCCCATCCACACCCTCGGGGTGTTTCCTGTTAACAAGGCCTCTACTATTTCATTCGCCCTGGCCACGGTTCAACTTTGAATGCTTATTGTGTAGGGTGTATTTCTAATTTTGCATTGGCTACATTTTACCAGAATTTGGTAAACATTCACCGATGTTTAGCTGAGCGATCAGTACTGAAATTTACTAACGTATTTTCTTACACATATTTAGACAAGAAGACGGACAAACTTACACCATTCTTCCCCACCTCCATTCGATATTCAACAATCCAATCTGAGATATTTTCTAAATATGAGAGAGAGAGAGAGAGAGAGAGAGAGAGAGAGAGAGAGAGGGAAGGGGGGGGGGATCTGTGCATAGACAAAGGAAGCTCATTCAAACGAATTCAAAGGAATGCCAAACCACAAATACGATCGCTTCCCATTGGTTTATTTGCGTGATCACGTGTACCAGTGTAACGGTCGATCTGCAGAAAAATAACAAAGTCAGCAAGGAAAAAACCGAAATGTTGCTTTCGATAAATTTCTAACTTTCCTTCCAAGTTTATTTCTGAGCATCAAGTGCTGAAAAGAACGAGCTATATTCATTCAATATGTGAACAAAATTATCTTGTCTTTTCTAAAACAAATAGAAATGTAAATGCAAGGGTTAAATAAATTCAAATTTATGAAGAAATGAATGAGTGTAAATGCAAAGAGTAAATAAACAAATACAAATTAATGATCAGATTGATAGGGAAAAAAAAGACATAAGTAAACAAAATCCTCATAATATATGTTAGAGATGCCAGTGAGGTGAGACTGGCAGGTGAAATGGGCTGATACGTGTTACTTGACAAATTGGTGTGTGGTGGTCGGCTGGGCGATATGGGTGTAGGGGAAGCGGACTTGTAGGTGAAGTTGGACTTGTAGGTGAAGTTGGACTTGTAGGTGAAGTTTGGACTGTGTAGATGAAGTTGGATTTATAGAAGATGCAGGACGTGTTCATTAATTGGATTCATAGTCAGACGTAGAGGGTGTAGTAAGTCTGGTGAGGTGGGTCTTGGAGATGAAGTGGATCTACACAGAAATGGTGTCTAGTCAGTGGAGTTGAACTCTGAACGTGTTGGACAATTTGGGCCTGTAGGCAAAGTGTTTCAGGTAGTATTACTAACTAGTAGTTGAAGCCAGGCGGAGAAGAAGGAACACCAGTATGTGTACCAGTTGGAATGGTAGGTACAAAATGAAACAAAAACGAAAAACAAAAAACAAAAACCCAGGCAGGTGATGTAGATCTTGCAGATGAAGTTGGCCATATTTGGCGAAGTGTGATTCACAAGTAAACCGAAATCCGTCATTGATTTTGTGCTCCTGGGTTTTTAGTAATAGACGAGCAGTAGGTAGATGAAGTGAAATTATCAGGTAAACATCATACTTGTTGCAAAAAGCAATCACCATCATCAACACAAGAGGTTGAATGAGAATCACACACACAGACTCCATGATTCTCGTCAAAGTCCTGATCCCCCATACATGCCTTCACTTCCCCAGCTGATGCGACCAAACCACATTCCAAATACGTGGAACAGGTTTCTATAACACATGAGAATTTGTTATTTAAATTGGAGGAGATTAAACACCAGTAAGATAGAATGCGGAAGACAAACATCCATTAACAAAAGTGGGTAGGCTGGTGGGAAAAAGTTGGGCTGGTTGGTGAGGAGGATATATTGAAGCGGATGGTAGGTGATTTTGGGCTGGCGGGTAAGTGGGAAATGGGGGTGAGGTGGGATTGCAGGTATGTTGGATTGGAGGTGGTAGGACTGGTAGTGAGGGTAGTTTGGTTGTGCTGGGCTGGTTGGAGAGGGGGGACTCGAGGTGAAGGGGACATGGGTGATGTTGGGTTTGAAAGGTGAGTTGGACTGGTAGGTGAAGTAGGAGGGGTAGGGAGAGGGGCGGTTGGTTGTAGGACTGGTAGGTGAGGGGGGACAAGAAAAGTAAGAGGACGGTGGTGGGTTGGACTGGGGGGAATTGGGTGAGGGGGGCTTGTAGGTGAATGAGACGGTGGGTGATGTTGGACTGGTAGGTAATTAGGGACTTCGGGGTTGATGGGGCGGGTTGGTTTATGAGGACGGGGTAGTAAGGTAGGACTAGTAGTAGTAGGACTGGTGAGGTGAGGTTGGACTGAGTGGAGATGTGGGTGAAGTGGGGCTTGTAGGTGAAGTTGGGGCTTGTAGGGAAGTGTTCAGGTAGGTAGGTACGTAGGGCTAGGGAGCCAGGTGAACGCATCGTCAGCACAAAGGTGGTATGAATCTCCATCGAACGCATGCTGCTGATTCTCGTCAAAGTCCTCATCCTGAAGCAAGTGTTGAGCGTCGTATTCTCCACTGTTAGACCACACTCAGGAAGACACGTGCATGTTATCAGGCACAGATGGAAGAACTTCCTTATTCCAGGTTGAGAGTCTATGACACACCAGAACATGATTGCTGTGCCTGAATCTACACAGCCATCACTTAGATGGCTGGCTGTAAATGTGAGGTGGTGATGTAGGACTGGAGTGTGATTGTAGACTGTGGGTGATGTTGGACCTGGTTGAGATGTGGGAACAAATTTGTGGGAAGTGAGGACTTGGGTGGTTGAGGGTGGACTGGGTGAGATGGGGACTGGTAGGTGATGTATGGGCTTGTGGTGAAGTGGGGACTAGTAGGTGAGGATTAGGGCTGGTTGGTGATGTTGGACTGGTGGGTGAGTTGGATGGTGGGTGATGTTGGACTGGTTGGTAGAGTAGGACTGTAGGGACGTAGGACTAGTAGGTGATGTATGGACTTGTAGGTGAGTAGGATAGTAGGTGAGTAGGACTGGTTGGTGAGGTGGGACTGGTGGTGTAGATTAGGGTGGGCTTGTGTGAAGTAGGACTGGTAGGTGAGGTAGGACTGGATGGAGATGTGAGGTGATGGGGTTGGTAAAGTGGACTGGTAGGTGAGGTAGGGCTGGTGGTGACGTAGGACTTGTAGGTGAGTGGGCTGTAGGTTAAGTAGGACTGGTATGGAGGTGGGACTAGTAGGTGAAGTAGGACAGGTAGGTGAGGTTGGACTGGTGGGAGATGTGGGTGAAGTGGGCTTGTAGGTGAAGTGGGACTGGTAGGTGAAGTGGGACTGGTAGGTGACGTTGGGCTAGGAGCCAGGGGATCGCCATCGTCAGCACAAGTGGTTGAATCTCCATCGGGAACGCATGCTGCTGATTCTCGTCAAAGTCCTCATCTCCTGAACAGTGTTGAGCGTCGTTTCTCCACTGTTAGAGCCACACTCCAGAAGACACTGCATGTTTCTGCACAGATGGAAAACTTCTTTCCAGGTTGGAGTCTATGAAACACCAGAACGATTGCTTGCCTGAATCTACACAGCCATCAGCATAGATGGCTGGGCTGGTAGGTGAGGTGGGTGATGTTAGGACTGGTGGGTGATGTAGGACTGGTGGGTGATGTTGGACTGGTTTGGAGATGTGGGACTTGTTGGGAAGTGAGACTTGTGGGTGAGGTTGGACTGGTGGGAGATGTGGGACGGTAGGTGAAGTAGGGCTTGTTGGTGAAGTGGGACTAGTAGGTGAGGTAGGGCTGGTTGGTGATGTTGGACTGGTGGGTGACGTTGGACTGGTGGGTGATGTTGGACTGGTTGGTGATGTAGGACTGGTAGGAGAAGTAGGACTAGTAGTGTTGTAGGACTAGTAGGTGAAGTAGGAATAGTAGGTGAAGAGGACTGGTTGGTGAGGTGGGACTGGTGGGTGAGATAGGGTGGTTGGTGAAGTAGGACTGGTAGGTGAGGTAGGACTGGTTGGTGACGTAGGATGGTGGGTGAGGTGGGACTGGTAGGTGAGGTAGGGCTGGTGGTGACGTAGGACTGGTTGGAGAGGTGGGACTAGTAGTGAGTAGGACTGGTTGGAGAGGATGGGGTAGTAGGTGATGAAGTAGGACTGGTAGGTTGAGGTAAGGACTGGTGTGGAGATGATGGGTGAGGAAGTGGGGCTTGTAGGTGAAGTGGGGACTGTGTAGGTGAAGTTGGGACTGGTAGGTGACGTTGGGCTAGGAGCCAGGGGATCGCCATCGTCAGCACAAGTGGTTGAATCTCCATCGGAAACGCATGCTGCCTGATTCTCGTCAAAGTCCTCATCCCCTGAACAAGTGTTGAGCGTCGTTTCTCCACTGTTAGAGCCCCCTCCAGGAAGACACTGCATGTTTTGCACAGATGGAAAACTTCTTTTCCGGGTTGGGAGTCTAGAAACACAGAACGATTGCTTGCCTGAATTAACAGCCATCAGCATAGATGGTGGGCTGGTAGGTGAGGTGGGTGATGTAGGACTGGTGGGTGATGTGGGACTGGTGGGTGATGTTGGACTGGTTGGAGATGTGGGACTTGTTGGTGAAGTGGGATTGTGGGTGAGGTTGGACTGGTGGGAGATGTGGGACTGGTATTGAGTGGTTTTGTGGTGAAGTGGGACTGTGGTGAGTTAGGGTGGGGGTGATGTAGGACTGGGTGGTGATGTAGGACTGGTATTGATTTTGGACGGTGGGTGATGTTGGACTGGTGGGTGATTTTGGGATGGTGGGTGAGTGGACTGGTGGGTGATGTAGGACTGGTGGTGATGTGGACGGTGGGTGATTTTGGATGGTGGTGATGTTGGACTGGATGGGTGATGTTGGATGGTGGGTGATGTTGGACTGGTTGGGTGATTTTGGGACTGTGGGTGAGGTTGGACTGGTGGGGATTTTGGATGGTTGATGTTGGACGGGTTTGGGGTGATGTTGGCTGGTGGGTGATGTGGACTGGTTGGTGATGTAGGTGGTGGGTGATGTTGACTGGTGGTGATGTTGGACGTGGGAGTTGGAGTGGTGGGTGAGTTGGACGGGGGATTTGGGGTGACGTTGGGGTGGTTTGTGACGTTGGGCTGGTAATGTCGAAAAGCCTGTGGTTGCGCTTTTCGTTCTGTTGAAAAAAAGAGGGGTGGAGGGGGTGGGGTTGCGTTTTTTCCTTTATACAAAAATTTCTTTGGATGGTATTGTTTAAAAGGATTTTTTTTTGAAAAAAAGTATACCCCCAAACCAAAAAAACAAAAACCCAACAACAAAACAACAAACAAAAACAAAAAAAAAAAAAACAAAACAACAAAAAAACAAAAACAAAGAACAAAAAAAACGAAAAACCCGTTACAAAACCCTCAGTCCCATATGTAAAATAATTCTTTTTGTTTTTTATCAGTCATAATTTGTCAGAATGAAAAAGTATAAAAATAAAATACAAAAAACAAAAATGACGAATTTTAAATAATTTGCTGTATAATAATGTTGTGATGTTTAAAACGAAAAAATAAAAATAAAAAAAAATATTAAAAAATTTTTTAAAAAAATCAAAAATAAAAAAATAATAAAAATAATAATGATTTTTTTGATGATTGAGAAAAAACAAAGCAACGCAATGAGACCAAAAACGATGTAAAGGAAACGTTAAATTTGAATATCATGGGTTGTTATTATGAATTTGTAGCTAGTTCGAAAATTTGTCTTTACGCAAAAAAGGGAAAACCCAAAATTTTTTTAAATGGATGTCGTGCTGAAATAAATGGAATTTGTTTCTTTGCGTAATTTGAAATATTTAAAAAAACTTTCTTGCAAAAAGTTTGAAACCCCAAAAGGTTCCCCCAGAAAGATACAAGAGAAAATAAAAGAAAAATGACGTGTGATAAAACACACCATCTTTAATGTTTTTTTAGCGTTTTAAAAAAGGCAAAAATTTGCCCCTATATTTTTTTACCCCCAGTGAGTTTTTTCTTTTTTCACCCCAAGGGTTACTTAATTTTATGAATTTTTTTTTGAAAATTTTTTGGGGACAATTTTTTTAAAAATTTAACATATCACCCCTTTAAAGGAATTTTATTTTAATTTTTGTTAGGTGTGGTTCAGCGAACTGTAGACCCAGCAAACCCCAGTTGACGGGGTTCACTGAAAAAGGGCCCAAAAAAAAAGTAAGTGAAATTCCTTGATGGAAAATATTCTTTTAGCGGATTTGTAAATTAAATAAATAAGTTTTCCCCTATTTAATTTTCAAAAACAATGGTCAAAAAATTTTTTTGTTTTATTTTTAAAAAGCTGTAGTTTTTTTTTCGTGTGAAAATCGAAAACAAAACCCTTTTCCAAGAAAATATAAGGCATTTTTTGACAAACCCTTTCGTTTCAAAGAAATCGTCAGGTGAAAGGTCTTGCAAAGTTTAAACCACAATCCCCTTTATGCCCGGTAGGTGGGAAAGTTTCTCCCAGAAGGTTTCCCCAAATCAAAAATACATCATAAAAAAACATACAAAAACATACTAAACAAATTTTAACATACATTAATACATAATACATCTACATGATAAAAATAAAAATCATAATAAATAAAAAATACAACAACATACTACTTTGTATACATTAACATAAAAATAATACATACTACATACCATGTATAATACCCATACATCCATACTTAAAATACAATCAAACATAAAACATTATACATAAACATAAACAAATTACATAATTTTTAACATACATCATCCATAAAATGTTTATACATCTTTAATACAACATACATAATACATACTTTTACTCATACATATTTTACTTACAACATAATCATACTACAAAAAAATTTCCTTAATAAAAATGTATACTAATACATACAACAAAATACAAAAAACATCATACTAAAAAATAAAAAATTTTTTAATACATACATAATACATACTACAAAACATACATAATACATACTTTAATACTACAAAATACTACAACTACTACATACAATACTTCTTACTTACTTATTTATTATTTTTTAAAATTATTATTTATGAATGATTATGAAAAATTTTATTTAAATTTTTTATTTTACTAAAACGCTTACTGAACACCTAATTATTTAATTTAAACTTACTTATTAGAATGCTTATGAAGAAAATTTACTTTATTCTTATTATTATCATTTACAATTATTTATTTCCCTCTTTTTTTTCGGAAGTAACGGGGAGTGGGGGCCTTTTGGTTGGGAAATTTTATTTCACTATTTGGAGAAGTGAGGCTTTGTGTTAAAGAGGGGGTTGGGGTCCTTTTTGATAGGGGGGGCTTTTCAAAAACGATTTTTAAAAGAATAGAAATTTTTGTTGGTTTGCCCTTAAATTTATTTATTTTCTATTATTTTTTGGCCCCTTTTTTAAAGTAAGATATAAGGTACAATGTTTTTTAATTTAACCCAGGATTTCCAGGACGGCTGATACAATGTATAACATAAGAAGAAAAAAATGGGTAGGTGGGCCCGGGATGGCAGTCATGGGTTTATGTGCGGGCTTAAGGTTTTTCCCTGTCCCATAACATGAACCCCTTTGGTTAGGAATAAATTTCGTTCCGAGCGCGGAGATGTCGTCAGGAAAAAAATGAAAAAAAATTTTGTGGGGGCACCCAAAAAAGATTCCCCTCTGTTTCTGGGGTCACCCTTTTTTGGATTAAGTGTGCTTTGGGGTACCCAGACGCTTTTGGCCGTCCCCAGGTGTTTTTTTGGGTCTTTCTTCGTTTCCTTTTCGTGCCAGTAAAGAGCGTCCAGGTGATGCTCCTTTTGTTCCTGTGCCCCCAAGCCATTCAGTGGCCCGATTTTTGGGCATTTTCCCATGGGTGGGAGCGTTTTCACCGCGGCGTTTCACATCAGAAATACCCGCGAACGGGGGGTTAAACCAATTCAAAAAAATAAAAGCGTTTTTACCAAAAAAATCGGTTAAATCAGGAAGAGAGTTTTAGGTATGATAAAACCCAAATGTTGTAGGTGTAAAAAATTGGGGAGTAAAAAGGGGTTTTTGGTAGATTAAACAGTCTTGGCAGAAAGAAAACGAAAAAACAGTCTTGAAGAAGGGGGACACAAAAAGAGAATGTAAAGAAGACGAGTAAAAGCAAGACTTTTCAGAAACTTTTTGGGGGCAAAAGAAATTAAGCACCCAGTCACAAAGGAAAGGGGAGGGGGAAAAAAGGCAAGGTAGACCCAAGAGAAAAAGTGGGGAGACTTGCGGGGTGGATGAAGAAGAAGGGGAAAAGAGCTCGCGTGCAAAGGGTAATTCGTTAGGGGCCTGCCGCCAACGCCAACGAGGGCAGTGATATGTTTATTGTATGATGATGATGAAATGGCGGGAAAATAGATGCTTGAAGTTCCCTTTTGGATTTAAAATTTCGTGCGGGGGTTTTTTGCTTCTTTTTATAATGTCCTGGACAGAAGTGTGGCAACAACAGCAACACAGCAAAACCAAAAATAAAGCAAAAAACAATAACGCAACAACAATTCCAACAACAACAACACAAAAAAACAACAAAAAAATTTCCCCCCGCAAGTGCTGGTCCCCTAGTTAGAGTTTAAATCGTGTGAAGTATGGGTGGGAGTTCCTTAGGTAAAGTGACCCCCCCCGAACCTGAAAGTGACACAAGCAGATCGGGTATTACCCCCGGGATTCATCACAATCCGCCGGGGTACCCCAACCCTGGGGAAGTCCAAAACGGAGAAATGGATTGAAAAATGAAATTTTTTTTTTGTTTTTAATTTTCCCCTTTGATGTAACGAAATCATTAAAAGCCCCCCCGGGAAATTTTTACAAATTTTCCCCGTTTTGATAAAGAGACGTGAACAAAAAATGCGCTGTGGGTTCCAGTGGATGAGATGAGTTGAGGTGTATTTACGCTTTCCCTTTTTTCAATCTCGGACAATAGGCCCCAAAAAAAACAGGATGTAGTGGGTCAAAGGGTTTGAGGGCTCAGTGAGTTGGGGATAAAATTTATATAGCACTGGAACTGGTAGGTGTCGGTTGAACCAAAACCCCACATGATTTTGACAGGAATGAGGAATTTGGGAACCCCAAACCTTTATCTGTAGTCCCTTGCGTTTAAATGATTAGGCATTTAGTAATTGAAATAAAGTGAGTTAATTGGTATCAAATTTCAAAAAAAGTATGG
>JAPXFY010006831.1:2500-10000 GCA_030674185.1 Monoplex corrugatus | reverse complement strand
AGGGGCAACGAGAAATAGAGACAGATGGAAGTCCATGATCGCCAACGCCAAGCGGCAGGGCACCTGATGATGATGATGAACAGATTCCTTACTATTGTTAAGTAAATGATTATGTTGTGTCAATCTATCAGTTCAAGAAGACGACAAGCATTCTTACCAACAAATGCCTAACAATTAACATCAGGAAGAGAGTCCTTGAATGTTATATAGAACCAATACTGTTGTACGGATGCGAGGCGAGGACAGTCAGCAAGCAAAGCCAGAGCAAGATTGAGGCAGCCGAGATGTGGTTTCTAAGAAGAATGTTGAGAGTTCCATGGACAGCAAAGAAAACAAACGAGACAGTCTTGATGGAGGCAGACACAAGTAGATCACTCATAAGGAAGATTAGGAAAAGACAGGCAACATTTATAGGCCGTTTTATGAGGAAGGGAGATTTGGAGCACCTGGTCACAACGGGGAAGCTGGAGGGAAAGAGAGCACCAGGTAGACCCAGGGAGAGAATGCTGGACGGACTTGCAGAGTGGCTGGGGATGAGGAGGGTGGGGGAGATGCTAGGGGCAACGAGAGATAGAGATGGTTGGAAGTCCATGGTCGCCAACGCCATGCGGCAGGGCACCTAATGATGATGATGAATCTATCAGTTAATTCTCCTGTTTTGATTTACTATTTTGTGTTCGTTGTGTTGTGTCGCTTATTCCATCAGGTCAGCTATGTGGTGGAATAATCTTCTTCCAATGAAAGTTAAAGCAAGCTTTATTCTATCATCATCATCACCACCACCACCACCACCATCGTTTTGTTATTTCCTTATTTCTATTTTAAAGCCCAGCCGACTGCGTAGAGCCATATCGGGGTCAAAACCATTTCAATGCATACATAATACTTAAACAGGAAAAAAGGAAAAGAAAATTAAGTACACATATCAATGCATTTGCGCACATAATCTAAGGACATGCCCCTGGCGTTGACCACTCCGTTCTTGTTCTTGTTCTTGTTCTTGTTCTTGTTCTTGTTCTTGTTCTTGTTCTTGTTCTTCTCTTGTTCTTTTCTTCTTCTTCTTCTTCTTCTTCTTCTTCTTCTTCTTCTTCTTCTTCTTCTTCTTCTTCTTCTTCTTCTTCTTCTTCTTCTTCTTCTTCTTCTTCTTGTTCGTTCTTGTTGATGTCGCTACTGTTTTAACTGTTTCTCCCCCCCCCCCCCCCATACGGATGCCGGGGGCTCTTTCAGTATAAATAGTATCCCCACCTTCTGGAAATTCTGTGCAAAAAATTTCCTCTTTTCTGTCACTCTCTTGGTTTCTGCCTTGTTCCTTTGCATCCTGTCATTTCTACCTATCATTTTCTGCCTTGCTGGCCCATTCACCTGTATGTGTTCAATAAAGTCTTACGTACTTTTTCTTAGGACTGATAATTGGGCACATGTACTAAGTACATTTTTGGCTCCGGGGAAGTGAGATATGCAGAAGCAATTCTAGGTAATTTAGGCCCGTTTTGTATATATTTTGGTGTCCTGAGGCATGTTAAAATTGTATTCAGGTGTCTTTTTTAAATCCCCTGTGCGATAAATTGGACGGCGTGGTCACGCCGGGGGCATGTCCTTAGATTATCTGCGCGAATAATTATGTGTACTTAATTTTCTTTTCTTTTTTCCTGCTGACGTTTTGTATGTTTTGAAGCGGTTATAGCCCTGATATGGCTCTACGCAGTCGGCTGGGCTTTAAACAACAATAACAGTAACAATAACTGTTTCCTTTACAGACACGATATATATTCTTTATCTTCAGTCTCCTGGTTCTCTGTGTTGTTTCAGTGTCGATGCCTCCATGCCAGCCAATTCAGCTCACAACACGTTCCCTCCATACAAAACACCACCGACTGTGTCTCCTAGTGGTGGGCACTAATGACTTTCTCACAGAGTCAGACTGAGTGCTGCCTTTTGGTGTGGAGACCAAGACTGACCTCTTGCAATGGCAGGTCCCATCAACCAGCTGACAGTCAATATCTTAACACGTGAGTGAGGACCCACACTGACAGCTTGCAGTGACAGCCCCTATGAACCCGCTGGCACTAAAGATCTTAATACGACTTTATGCCACTTATGACATTTGAAAGGGACCTACAAAACCTTGTGAATATACTAGAAATAGAAAGCAAAGGTAAGGGGTTGGAACTAAACAGCAAGAAGACTGAAGTCATGGTGATCAGTAAAAAACATGAAATCCCCTCATGCAAAATAACAGCAAATGGCACAACCTTGACACAGGTTAATATATTCAAATACCTGGGAACGATCATTTCATCAGACGGCAGATGCGCATCGGAAATAGCTGGCAGAATCGGCCAAGCCAAAACAGCATTCAAGAAGATGACAAGCATTCTTACCAACAAATGCCTATCAATTAACATCAGGAAGAGAGTTCTTGAATGTTACATAGAACCAATACTGTTGTACGGATGTGAGGCGTGGACAGTCAACAAGCAAAGCCAGAACAAGATTGAGGCAGCCAAGATGTGGTTTCTAAGAAGAATGTTGAGAGTTCCATGGACAGCAAAGAAAACAAACTAGACAGTCTTGATGGAGGCAGACACAAGTAGATCACTCATAAGGAAGATTAGGAAAAGACAGGCAACATTTCTAGGCCATTTTATGAGGAAGGGGGATTTGGAGCACCTGGTCACAACGGGAAAGCTGGAGGGAAAGAGAGCACCAGGTAGACCCAGGGAGAAAATGCTAGACGGACTTGCAGAGTGGCTGAAGACGAAGAGGGTGGAGGAGATTCTTGAGGCAACAAGAGACAGAGACAGATGGAAGTCCATAATCGCCAACGCCATGCGGCAAGGCACCTGATGATGATGATGATGATGATGATGATGATGATGATGATGATGATGATGATGATGATGATGATGATGATGATGATGATGATGACATTTGAAGAAGGAACTGAAGCCGAACTCACCATGACTCTTTCAAATTATTGCGTACAGAACTGGGTAAAGTGTGATGTGAGGTAACAGTCATTATCTCGCTAGGTGCTTTATTGTTGTCATTCTTATTCATTATTTCTTGTGATAAAATTGCTTTAAGATAGTATTATCAATAGATTTTAACAACAGCAGACATGGAAAATTGACCAAACCCTGTTACATTGTATCATTGTCTTTACCTGTGGAAAATACAGATATGTCAGTCATCAGTCAATAATGGAGATACCGCTTTGTTCAATGATTTAAAGAAAATGTTTAAAGGAAAATATTGATAAAGCAATATAAAGTTTTCCAAAAATGACGAGTTCTTATGAACAATTCAAAACCCAGTTCTTTTCACATGGTAAAGTAAATGTCTACCATCATTTTCGAGGCTAGAAGTGCGCAAAGAGAGACAGTCTCTAATATTGCTTAAAAGAGGAAAAGGTATAGCTTGTCATGTACTATTGCTATAGGGGAAAACTTCAACAAAGACAAACCAGATCTATGTTCTTCATCATCATCAGGTGCCTTGCCGCATGGCGTTGGCGATTATGGACTTCCATCTGTCTCTATCTCTTGTTGCCTCAAGCATCTCTTCCACCCTCCCTGTCTTCAGCCACTCTGCAAGTCCGTCTAGTATCTTCTCCCTGGGTCTACCCGGTGCTCTCCTTCACTCCAGCTTTCCCGTTGTGACCAGGTGTTCCAAATCCCCTTTCCTCATAAAATGGCCTACAAATGGTGCCTGTCTTTTCCTAATCTGCCTCACATTCCATGTTGCGATCTTCGTATTTTTGAGTATGTTCTTACACTTTTGAATCAATGATAGGTCTAGCCATTGTCATCTTGAAAATAGACAAAATTTCTATCTCTGTATGACCACGGTACCCACATTATGTCAGATTTTACATTTGAAAAAAAAAGTACTGCTACCATCATCATCATCATCAGGTGCCCTGCCGCATGGCGTTGGCGACCATGGACTTCCAACCATCTCTATCTCTCGTTGCCCCAGCATCTCCCCCACCTTCTTCATCCCCAGCCACTCTGCAAGTCCGTCCAGCATTCTCTCCCTGGGTCTACCTGGTGCTCTCTTTCCCTCCAGCTTTCCCGTTGTGACCAGGTGCTCCAAATCCCCCTTCCTCATAAAATGGCCTATAAATGTTGCTTGTCTTTTCCTAATCTTCCTTATGAGTGATCTATTTGTGTCTGCCTCCATCAAGACTGTCTCGTTTGTTTTCTTTGCTGTCCATGGAACTCTCAACATTTTTCTGAGGAACCACATCTCGGCTGCCTCGATCCTGCTCTGGCTTTGCTTGCTGACTGTCCACGCCTCGCATCCGCACAACAGTATTGGTTCTATATAATATTCAAGGACTCTCTTTCTGATGTTAATTGATAGGCATTTGTTGGTAAGAATGCTTGTCATCTTCTTGAATGCTGTTTTGGCTTGGCCGATTCTGCCAGCTATTTCCGATGTGCTTCTGCCGTCTGATGAAATGACCGTTCCCAGGTATTTGAATTTATTAACCTGTGTCAAGGTTGTGCCATCTGTTTTTATTTTGCAGGAGGGGATTTCATGTTTTTTGCTACCATTTGTCAAAATTATTGCATGTGGACAATACGGTTCAGTCACCGCCATCCACTGTAACTGTTTAACAAGAAACACAATGACAGACCTGATGGGGCCCGAACCACCAATGCCTTGCCACTGTCCGGACAATCACCTTTCTTTTCTTTCTTTTATTACTGTTTAAAGCCCAGCCGACTGCGTAGAGCCATATCAGGGCTATAACCGCTTCAAACCACACAAAACTTCAACAACAACAAAAGAAAAAGAGAAGAGAATTAAGTACACATATCAATGCATTCGCGCACATAATCTAAGGACATGCCCCCGGCGTAGAACCATTCCGTCCGATTTATCGCACAGGGGAAATTTAAAAAACACACCTGAATATACAAATATAAGCATACATAAGGACACCAAAACATATATAAAAACAGGCATAAATTACCTAAAATTGCTTCCGCATATATCACCTCCTTAGAGCCAAAAATGCACTTAATACATGTACCCAATTATCAATCCGAAGAAAAAGCACGTAAGACTTTATCGAAAAAATACAGGTGAATGGACCATTAAGGCAGAAAATAAGTAGAAATGACAGAAAGCAAGGCAACAAGGCAGAAACAAAGAGAGTGACAGAAAAGAGGAAATTTCTAGCACAGAATT
This sequence comes from Monoplex corrugatus, assembly GCA_030674185.1. Lineage (NCBI taxonomy): Eukaryota > Metazoa > Mollusca > Gastropoda > Littorinimorpha > Ranellidae > Monoplex > Monoplex corrugatus. The sequence continues at coordinate 4,798 of JAPXFY010006831.1, read as the reverse complement.
TCCAGAAGGTGGGGATACTATTTATACTGAAAGAGCCCCGGCAACCCAACGGGAGGGGGGGCAATCACCTTTCAAGTTCCCGACGCCACTAACATATTGAAATGAAAAAGGTTTGTTGTTTTTTGTTTTCATCCTGACCAATGTGTTACAGGTCAGTACCGAAGTGCGACGCTGTTTGAACTCCTCAGAGACAGAGACAGAGACAGGCTCCAGGGAATCGATCACAAAAAAGGCAGTGCCAACCTCAGTCTCCTGATGATGTGATAGCCGACTGGCCACAGATGAACCTGTCTCTCAGGGAGTCTCCCATTCCACCCATACCATGCTGGATGGGGTAGAGCCATGGACTCAAGATCTGTTTATTCTGAGTTCAATCCCAGCCCGCAACATTAAAATTTGGTCTGTTGGCTGCCCGTCTTAACGTTTCCATCGTTCTGGTGGTGTCAGCTTAGTGTTTGATAGGTCCCTTCATTATGGTGGTGTCAGCTTAGTGTTTATAATAATAAAGGCAATTTATATAGCGCTTTCCAGAGCACAAAGCGCTTCACATAAAATCAGTATATAACTAAATACAAATAGATACACCAACATAAAATTTAAACATACCGCTGCTAACACTATATAACATAAAACATAAAATTTACGTTCAACAAGACATATTAACATAGTAAATTCAAATATTACTAAAAATAGTGACAATCATACAAAAATATTTTCTCTCTCTTTCTCTTCACACACACACACACACACACACACACACACACACACACACACACACACACACACACACACACACACACACACACACACACACACACACACACACACACACACACACACACAGACCCAAACACACTCCCTCTCTCAACCACTCAGTTTCTCTACTATCAAATTCTATCACGCTTACACATACTCTTACTCATACTCTCACTTTCTTGCCCCACCCCAACCATACTCTCGCTCTCTACCGTGCTCCCGATATTCCTTGCTCACTCTCTCTCTCTCTTTTTCCCCCCTCCCTCTCTCTCCCTCTCTCCTGCTCGCATAAACATGCTTCACACACACACACACACACACACACACCACACACACACACACACACACACACACACACACACACACACACACACAGTGTTTGATAGGTTCCTTCATTCTAGTGGTGTCAGCTTAGTGTTTGATAGGTCCCTTCATTTTGGTGGTGTCAGCTTAGTGTTTGATAGGTCCCTTCATTTTGGTGGTGTCAGCTTAGTCTTTGATAGGTCCCTTCATTCTGGTGGTGTCATCTTAGTGTTTGATAGGTCCCTTCTTTCTGGTGGTGCCAGCTTAGTGTTTGATAGGTCCCTTCATTCTGGTGGTGTCAGCTTAGTGTTTGATAGGTCCCTTCATTCTGGTGGTGTCAGCTTAGTGTTTGATAGGTCCCTTCATTCTGGTGGTGTCATCTTAGTGTTTGATAGGTCCCTTCATTCTGGTGGTGTCAGCTTAGTGTTTGATAGGTCCCTTCATTCTGGTGGTGTCAGCTTAGTGTTTGATAGGTCCCTTCTCTCCTTTCCCCTTTTCAAGACCTTGCCAGCGCATAGGGTTTTGTGCAGACTCAGGAAATCTCCCATGTAGAATTTCTCAAACCCAACACAGTGTGCGCTACCATTCAGCTAGCATAGACACAGTTCTGAGCTTTCCACTTTATGCTTTGTGGTTGCGTCTATGCTAGCTTAATGGGTAGCGCAAACAGTGTTGGGTTTGAGAAATTCGACATGGGAGATAACTCCGTGACTCTCAAGAGTTATGTTACTTAGTTGATATTTAAAATTCTCCCTGCTTCCCTCTTATTTCCTTAGGAAATCTGTCAGATAATTGCTGGCAGATTTGGGTGGAGCGCATGTGGAGTTGTCCGAGCACAGTGAATCTCTCTTGAAATAACTCCAGTAACTGTAATTGCTCGATGAAGACATAACATTTGGATACGTAGCAATATCAACGTCAAACGACACACAATCAGGGAGTTTAGAATAGAGTGGGCTCTTGGATGGGAGTAAGGCAAGTACGACAGAAGGATGGTTCTGGGATCAATCTAACTTCTGGTGATACTCAAATCCCAACTATTGACAGATAGAAACAAGTGTTCAACAGAACATGACTGCCAGGGGGCTGCATTTTCAAGAAGAGTAAATGTAGGTGCATGTCCTCAGCCTCAAGAGAGATATAACTCCAAACTCCACAGTAATTACTGTTTTCCCTCTCTACCTTCAAGCTATTCTCGTCGTGTGCTGAAGTAATCTGGCACAAACTGTTGTATGATTT
>JAPXFY010006830.1:0-5000 GCA_030674185.1 Monoplex corrugatus | reverse complement strand
TTTTGGAATTCAAATTCAAACCAAGAACACGATTTGACATTTACAATCGCCAACGGGATTGTGAGCTTGATCTCGTTTTTATCTCGAATGACGTCAATCGATGACGTTTCATTGAGGCTGTATGACGTCAAGTTATAAGCACGTCACTCTGAGCCATGTCATGAGGGACTCCAGACTACTCTGTTCCTCGTGCGTCTTACGAGAAAGTTCTCTAAGAATGCACCTGACGACAGAAACAAGATAGTCAAAACATCTTAACGTTCTCCATTTTACTACAGTTAACAAGGAACAGAAATAAATAGTCAAAACATCTTAACGTTCTCCATTTTTACTACAGTTAACAAGAAACAGAAATAAATAGTCAAAACATCTTAACGTTCTCCATTTTACTACAGTTAACAAGAAACAGAAATAGTCAAACATCTTAACGTTCTCCATTTTACTACAGTTAACAAGAAACAGAAATAGTCAAACATCTTAACGTTCTCCATTTTACTACAGTTAACAATGAACAGAAATAGTCAAACATCTTAACGTTCTCCATTTTACTACAGTTAACAAGAAACAGAAATAAATAGTCAAAACATCTTAACGTTCTCCATTTTCCTACAGTTAACAATGAACAGAAATAAATAGTCAAACATCTTAACGTTCTCCATTTTACTACAGTTAACAATGAACAGAAATAGTCAAACATCTTAACGTTCTCCATTTTCCTACAGTTAACAAGGAACAGAAATAAATAGTCAAACATCTTAACGTTCTCCATTTTACTACAGTTAACAATGAACAGAAATAAATAGTCAAACATCTTAACGTTCTCCATTTTCCTACAACAATGAACAGAAATGAATAGTCAAACATCTTAACGTTCTCCATTTTACTACAGTTAACAAGAAACAGAAATGAATAATCAAACATCTTAACGTTCTCCATTTTACTACAGTTAACAAGAAACAGAAATAGTCATACATCTTAACGTTCTCCATTTTACTACAGTTAACAAGAAACAGAAATAGTCAAACATCTTAACGTTCTCCATTTTACTACAGTTAACAATGAACAGAAATAAATAGTCAAACATCTTAACGTTCTCCATTTTACTACAGTTAACAGTGAACAGAAATAGTCAAACATCTTAACGTTCTCCATTTTACTACAGTTAACAATGAACAGAAATAGTCAAACATCTTAACGTTCTCCATTTTACTACAGTTAACAGTGAACAGAAATAAATAGTCAAACATCTTAACGTTCTCCATTTTACTACAGTTAACAGTGAACAGAAATAAATAGTCAAACATCTTAACGTTCTCCATTTTACTACAGTTAACAGTGAACAGAAATAGTCAAACATCTTAACGTTCTCCATTTTACTACAGTTAACAATGAACAGAAATAGTCAAACATCTTAACGTTCTCCATTTTACTACAGTTAACAATGAACAGAAATAGTCAAACATCTTAACGTTCTCCATTTTACTACAGTTAACAATGAACAGAAATAGTCAAACATCTTAACGTTCTCCATTTTACTACAGTTAACAGTGAACAGAAATAGTCAAACATCTTAACGTTCTCCATTTTCCTACAGTTAACAAGAAACAGAAATAGTCAAACATCTTAACGTTCTCCATTTTACTACAGTTAACAAGAAACATTCGAAAATGCTCAATGTAGACCCAGAGCAACAATGTATCACCACTGACCAGACAATCACCTCTTCCAGCTCCCGATCTCAATCGATATCCATTTAACCAAGCAAAGAAAAAAAAAAAAAAAAGGGGGGGGGGGAGGGGTGTTCGTGCGCTGCATCATCCATTCAGTCCTGGTCACCAATTAGTCTGGGAGAGGAACGAAAAGCTAAGGGGAAAACATTGCAAAAGAAAGACAATGCAATGCCTTCGATAGAATCAAGTATTCTATCTAACATACATAAAATGTAGAACAATATACATGTATGCAGCGGAAGGTCCTTAAATATTCCTTTGAAGGTCGAACTCTATTCTGTCTTTCAGACACAAAAATATCGGGTAAGTACACCGGCCTGTGCGGAATGATTGTCATGGCTGCTTTCTGTGATATTCACGTTGACATGGAGAAAAAAAACGCCTGACAAACTTGTTACTGGAGAGTAAACTATTTGTATGCAGTATGGTAACTTCAACCTGTCTGTGTTGGTCGAGTACCATGTCATAATGAATATTATGCTGTTACAGTGAAGACGATTTTTTGTCTCGATTTCCTTGTTTACAAACCGAATGTCAAGATGGGACGATGACAAACCCCATGACATAGTCACACAACGCGCACCCGCCAGGTCCAACGCAGCCACCGGTTCGTTCGAGAAACAGGTGTTTATACGATCGCAAAAGCGGCCAGACATGATGCTCTAGATACAGCCTATTTTTTCAGCTAGGTCTGACATGTTCCAAAAAGAATCCCAAGTTTCCTGTCTTTCCGAGCCGCTTCCCTGACGTCAGCGACCAGACTGCAAGCCAAAGATACCAAGAAAGGCAAGCATCATTACAATAAAATAAATAAATAAATAAATGAACCAGAAAAAAGAAAACGAAAAAAAAAAAGAAAAAAAGAAAGAAAAGAAAAAAAAAAGGTTATGCATTTGTCTCTGTGACCTTGAAGAAATTTTGGCTGAAACAAAACTGCACACATGCTTTAAAATTGGTCCGTAAGTTGTTGGGAAAAAGTTAATCATGCATGTATACTATATTCAAATAGAGGAGATCTTAGGCACTGTTTTTCTCCGTGTGATCTTGACCTTCGAGCATGACCTTCTAGAATTATGTTTTCGCCTCTGCTCAACACTCCTAAGCTTTGACGAAAGTTTGTAAAGATTCACCCTTAAAATAAAAACAACAACAAACAAACAACAACAACAAAAAACAAGAAGAAGAACAACAAAAAACCCTGAGAAAATCTTGCTCGAATGTTTTCGTCATACACAGACGCATACACAATTTGGCTGACGTGAAACAGTTTCTCTTTCTTTTGTTTTTAAGGGAGAGTCTGCTAAAAAAAAATTTAAAAAAAGGGGGGGGGGGGAAGAAAATAAAAGGGAGATATACAGAGAGAGATACAGAGAGAGAGAGCCAGACGCAAAGAGAGGAGAGAGGAAGAAGAGAGAGAGAGAGAGAGAGTGGAGAGACAGACTCAAAGAGAGAGAGAGAGAGAAGAGAGAGAGAGATACAGAGAGAGAGACTTATGCACACAGAGAGAGTGAGAGAGAGAGAGAGACAGAGAGAGTGATAGACTGACACACAGATAGACGGAACATAGACAGAGAGTCAGACAGACAGATGGTCAGACAGACAGACAGACGGACGGACGGATGGACGGACAGACGGACACACAGACAGACAACGGACGCTGGATGACAGACAGAAACACGATGAACGTAAAGCCCTTTCTGGTTCAGATCCAGTCAGTTCTATCCACAACATCCGCTCAAAACTGCTAAGCCACAAAGAGAGAGAGAGAGAGAGAGAGAGAGAGAGAGAGAGGGAGGGAGGGAGGGAGGGAGGGAGAGAGAGACAGAGACAGAGAGACATAGACAGAGACAGACAGACAGAGAGACAGACAGACAAGACAAGAGAGACAGACAGACAGACAGAGACAGAGACAGACAGAGAGACAGACAGACAAGAGAGACAGAGACAGACAGACAGAGAGACAGACAGACAGAGACAGAGACACAGAGACAGAGACAGACAGACAGAGAGACAGACAGACAAGAGACAGAGAGACAGAGACAGACAGACAGACAGACAGAGACAGAGAGAGATTAGAGAGAGAGAGAGAGAAAGAGAGAGAGAGAGAGAGAGAGAGAGAGAGAGAGAGAGAGAGAGGAGAGAGAGAGAGAGAGAGAGAGAGAGAGAGAGAGAGAAGAAGGGCGGGGAGAATATTCTTCCAATCCCCAAGTCACGATCCATTACAACGGTTTTTGGGATTTGAAAATACATTTCTGCTAGATCACATTTCAGACATTCATCCATAGTTCGTAACCGTTCCTTAAGTTTCCCTTCATTCTTCCTTTTTTTCTTTCTTTCTTTTTCTTTCTTTTCTTTCTTTTTTTCTTTCTTTCTTTCCTTCTTTCTTTCTTTTATTCTTTCTTTCTTTCTTTTATTCTTTCTTTTATTCTTTCTTTCTTTCTTTCTTTCTCACTGCTTTTCTTTCAATGTCTTATAAGTGTATACATATGTCATTGGTCAAATTATTTGTCCAGCCCATAGCATACAATTTTTAAACCCACAATTACTATGTTTCAGTAACTTTTCATAATGTCCGGACCTGCACACGTTTAATTTACGATAACACTGATACTTCAATGTTCATAGGTCTATATGCTATTATTGTTGTTATGGTTTATTTTAACATTATTGCTGCTATTATTTTTGTTATGTTGTTACTGATTTTTAGTGTTGTTGTTGTTGTTGTTGTTTCTGCTGTTGTTGCCAGGGGTAGATCTGTACGTACGTATACATATGTCTGTCTTTCTCTTTCTTCATTTTGAAAAGCACTTAACCGACTCACATATATGGAAGTCGATATTTCATTTGATTTATGTTTATAAAAGGAAGAAAAAAAATCGAGGCAGCCGAGATGTGGTTTCTAAGAAGAATGTTGAGAGTTCCATGGACAGCAACGAAAACAAACGAGACAGTCTTGATGGAGGCAGACACAGGTAGATCATTCATAAGGAAGATTAGGAAAAGACAGGCAACATTATACGCCATTTTATGAGGAAAGGGGATTTGGGGCACCTGGTCACCACAGGAAAGCTGGAGGAAAAGAGAGCACCAGGTAGACCCAGGGAGAAAATACTAGACGGACTTGCAGAGTGGCTGGGGACAAGGAAGGTGGAAGAGATTGCGCAAGGCACCTGATGATGATGATGCTATGTTTATAACTTCTTTGCACTGTGTATGTTTTGGTTTATCTGTTTTCACCATAGCATTAGAGTTGATAACCCTTCCCTACTT
>JAPXFY010006829.1:10000-11944 GCA_030674185.1 Monoplex corrugatus | reverse complement strand
CCATTGCAAATCGGAAAATCCCCAAACACGTGCCAAAAGGAAACTGCAATGTTGTCTGAGCTCTTATCCATTCAGTTACGGCAACGAATTGGAGAAAAGAGTAAGAGAAAATAGGTTATTTCTCCTTTCAAAAATTGACTCAAAAACGTTCCTGGCCCTTCAATAATGACGTGTAGTATATATATATATATATATATATATATATATATATATATATATATATATATATATATATACACTGAGGTACACACACATACACATCAAAGAACACACAGACACAATCACAAAGTGGCAGTCGCATGGTGAGGTTGAAGGACGTTTAGGGGGTGGGGGGTGGGGGAGGGGTGTAGAGGTGAAGCGTAAGGTGAGACGAACGAGGAGCTGACAGTCGCCTGCTGTTGACGTTAACAGTTCACCATACAGTGTTGGTAACCTGATACAGACGTCTGACGTCTTCTGAAGGTTACTGTAACACACCTTATGAACACTGTTTCAGTCATGGGGACAACTTGTAAGGACGAAAGGGATTTTCTTCTCTGAGATCAGAGGTCTGTGTTGGCATAAGCAGGTAGCTGAAACAGGACAGGTCTTTCTGCTGTAATAGCGTGTCACAAACAGACATATTGTTGTTGTTGTTGTTGTTGTTGTTGCTGTATTAATTCTCGTTTCACATGACAGGCCCAGCCGCGTCTGACTAATATGTTTTTCTCCGGGGACTCTATTTTCCCCTCAATCCCTTGGCGGTTGGTTTAGGACGTTTTTCTTCCTATTCCAAGGTCAGACCGGATATGTTGCACTATGCACGATCCATTTACATCAGCCATACCTCTTGATTATATGTATTTTCCATTCAGTCGATCATATGCTTAAAATTTCTCTTGTTTTTATATGGGTATGTGTGTGTATCCATGTATGCACGAGTGTAGATATATCTTTGGATATTTCATCAGACGGCAGATGCACATCAGAAATAGCCAGCAGAATCGGCCAAGCCAAAACAGCATTCAAGAAGATGACAAGCATTCTTACCAACAAATGCCTATCAATTAACATCAGGAAGAGAGTTCTTGAATGTTATATAGAACCAATACTGTTGTACGGTTCTGAGGCGTGGACAGTCAACAAACAAAGCCAGAACAAGATTGAGGCAGCCGAGATGTGGTTTCTAAGAAGAATGTTGAGAGTTCCATGGACAGCAAAGAAAACAAACGAGACAGTCTTGATGGAGACAGACACAAGTAGATCACTCATAAGGAAGATTAGGAAAAGACAGGCAACATTTATAGGCCATTTTATGAGGAAGAGGATTTGGAGCACCTGGTCACAACGAGGAGAGAATGCTGGACGGACTTGCAGAGTGGCTGGGGACGAGGAGGTGGGGGAGATGCTAGGGGCAACGAGAGATAGAAACAAATGGAAGTCCATGACAGCCAACGCCATGCGGCAAGGCACCTGATGATGATGATGATATATGTACGGATACATATGAATGCATACGTGTGTCTACGTCTGTGTATGTATATATGGAGATACGTGTGTGTATATACGTATACATACGTATGTATATTTACACATTATTTAATAATAATATACTTACATAAAAACAACTACTCTTACCTAGTGCATCATATTTTTAATCTTTTAGTCCTGGGCCCTCTTCAGGATAAAACATTACTAATATGGCAGAACCACTTTTCAAATTGCAGAATTCACCTCACTTCCCCTCTGACATCATATTTGCCTCCCCTCTCGCCATTTCTTCCCATTACTAACAAACACATCATGATTTCATTTTAGTCCTTTTCTCCCATTGGACGAAGCAGCAGGGAATTTTTCGTCTTTTTCTCCTAATTTTTGTATTTGGTGTTTATTCGTTTGTGATCTTAAGTTTGCGCTTGACAAAGGCCAGCTGTCCGAAAATATTGGCCTGTCTTGTCGGGCTGT
>JAPXFY010006829.1:0-7500 GCA_030674185.1 Monoplex corrugatus | reverse complement strand
ACGACAACTGACAGTGTGTGTACAATATCAAATGCAAAACAATAACAATAATAACAACAAACAAACATCAGGAAGACGTGTGGGTGAAATGACAGACATGTGAGTTGCAAAGCAGATAAAACATTGACACAAAAACAACAAGAGAAAATGATTAAAAGCAAGCAGTGCAACAAACCATGTTACATATCTATCTATCTATAGATATAGATATGTACATATATACATATATTTATATATATATGTGTGTGTGTGTGTTTCTCTCTCTCTCTCTCTCTCTGTTTCTGTGTGTGTGTACGTGTGTTTCTGTGTGTGTGTGTGTGTGTGAGAGAGAGAGAAAATAACAATGACAATGACAATGACAATGACGCTTTATTTTCCAACGGTAAAAGCTCTTGGCTAGAAGCCATTTTTCAAACTTGCCGCTGCTATTCTATACACATGACATTTGTTTACAGCAACAAGTACAGCTCAAGGAAGATACATGCTGAATACTAAAATAAAAGATACCATTACAATGAAATCAAGAAACGTACACAGTCAGCACTTAAAACATAGAAAGATAGACAGACAGACAGACAGACAGACAGATAGATAGATAGACAGATGAGCAAGTAAATAAATTAATGAATAAGTAAATATATAAATATAGATAATGTGAATAACATCAATGATGATGCTGATGATGATCAAGATGATGATGATGTTAATGAAGATAACAATAATGATACTAATAAGAAGAATGATGATGATAGTAATAATAATAACAATAATAATACTAAGAAGAAGAAGAAGAAGAAGGAGGAGGAGGAGGAGGAGGAGGAGGAGGAGGAGAGGAGGAGGAGAAGAAAACAAAGTAAACAAAATAGTAATAAGATAAAATAAAATAAAATGAAATAGAGGAAGAAGAAAAATTACATGTGAGAAAATTATAAAAGATAAATTAAGCGTCAAATAGACCAATGTTCTTACAATCAAATCAAAGATGAAATCAACTTGCTGTCATTATTATTACTACAGCTATTGTTATTACAATAAGGATATATTAGCACTGCTACAACAATTACTACTACTACCACCACTACCATTATCATCAACATCAGGTGCCCTGCCGCATAGCGTTGGCGACCATGGGCTTCCAACCATCTCTATCTCTCGTTGCCCCCAGCATCTCCCCCACCCTCTTCATCCCCAGCCACTCTGCAAGTCCGTCCTGCATTCTCTCCCTGGGTCTACCTGGTGCTCTCTTTCCCTCCAGTTTTCCCGTTGTGACCAGGTGCTCCAATTCCCCCTTCCTCATAAAATGGCCTATAGATGCTGCTTGTCTTTTCCTAATCTTCCTTATGAGTGATCTACTTGTGTCTGCCTCCATCAAGACTGTCTGGTTTGCTTTCTTTGCTGTCCATGGAACTCTCAACATTCTTCTGAGAAACCACATCTCGGCTGCCTCGATCCTGCTCTGGCTTTGCTTGCTGACTGTCCACGCCTCGCATCCGTACAACAGTATTGATTCTATATAACATTCAAGGACTCTCTTTCTGATGTTAATTGATAGGCATTTGTTGGTAAGAATGCTTGTCATCTTCTTGAATGCTGTTTTGGCTTGGCCGATTCTGCCAGCTATTTCCGATGTGCATCTGCCGTCTGATGAAATGACCGTTCCCAGGTATTTGAACTTATTAACCTGTGTCAAGGTTGTGCCATTTGCTGTTATTTTGCATGAGGGATTTCATGTTTTTTACTGATCACCATGACTTCAGTCTTCCTGCTGTTTAGTTCCAACCCCTTACCTTTGCTTTCTATTTCTAATATATTCACAAGGTTTTGTAGGTCCCTTTCATTTTCTGCAATTAGCACGGTGTCATCTGCGTACCGAATGTTCTTTATCATTTTCCCTCCAACCTTTAATCCAGGGTCTTCTTCTAAGTTTCTCATGATGTTTTCGCTATATAGTGAAAACAGATCTGGTGACAAAACACAACCCTGTCTGACTCCTCTTTTGATGTTTTGAAAAGAGCTTATATTGTTTTCTATTCTCATTGCAGCTGTTTGTTCCCAGTACATATTCCTGATTATTCGTAGATCTTTTCCATCAACACTGAGTCTCTCCAGTTGGTTGATCAATTCTTCATGTCGTACCCGATCGAAAGCCTTGGTATAGTCAACAAAGCATAAATACAAATCCTTATTCATCTCAATTGATCTCTCTATGATAGTTCTTAGGATGTATATGGCATTAATAGTTCCTTTCCCCTCCACAAATCCACACTGTTCTTCTGCTATTTCTCTTTTGATTCTATTCCTTGTCCTCATCATGATTATTCTTAACAGGATTTTTGTTACATGACTCATCAAACTGATTGTACGATGGAGTTCGCATTCTATAGCTCCTGTCTTCTTTGGAAGTGCAATGAAAATTGATTTTGACATATCTTTGGGGATTTTTCCAGTCATAAATTTCATTTAGGAGGACTTATTTTTTCTAGGCCAAATTCCTCCAGGGCTTCAATCATCTCTGTAGTAATGTTGTCTGGTCCTGGGGCTTTTCCTGGTTTCATCTTTTTCAATGCTGCTCTAACTTCATCTTTCATTATGGGTGGTCCTTCAAAGTTCTTTCTAATAATGTGTTCTGCGTTTCTGTCATCTTCAAAAAGGTCTTTAATGTACTCTCCCCATCTGTCTAATATTTTGTCTTTTTCCATGATAAGCGTGCCATCTTTCGATTTTAAGCAACCAGTTGATGTGCATGTATTTTTCTGTGGACAATTTCTTCAATTCGTCTGTACATACCCTGAGGATCCGTTTTGTGTCGGTCTTCTATTTCTTTGCATTTTGTGTTCAGCCAAGCTTCCTTAGCTTCATTGCACCTATGCCTGATTTCTTTGTTTATCTTCCTGTATATCTCCTCGTTTCTCTTTGCCCTCCTCCTTTCCTCCATCAGGCCCAAAATTTCATTAGTCATCCAGCTCTTTTTTGCTTTTCTATTTGCCTTAGGGATTTCTTCACAAGCTTCATTTATAGAACTTCTCAACTTTGTCCATTGTTCCTCACTGTCACCAACGTCTTCCAGAGCACTGAATTTGTTTTGAACATGTACATTAAATTTTTGACGTATCATTTCATGTCTTTAAGAGTCCAAGGTTTAGTTTGATGTTGCTTTTGGTCTGTTTCTTTTTCCTCAATTTCAGCCTAAACCTTCCCACTACAGGATTGTGGTCACTGTTGCAGTCTGCGCCTGGTAGTGTTTTTGCTGACAGTAAAGAATTTCTAAATCTTTTGTTGATCAGGATGTAGTCAATTTGATTTTTGGTATTATCTCCTGGACTCATCCAAGTCCATTTTCTTCTGTTAGGCTGCTCAAACCAGGTGTTTCCTACTATGAACTCATTCATATGTGCCCATTCTACAAGTTCCCCCCCCCCCCCCTTTCATTTTGTGTACCAAGGCCATGAGGTCCAACTATATCCTCTACCCTATCCTGTCCCACTTTCCACCACTACCACTACTACTAAACATGATAATAATAAATGGAGGTAAAAATAGCAGTTCAGGATGATTAAAAAAAAAAAAAAAAAAAAGGGGGGGGGGGGGGGGCGTAAACATTAGGTCGACTGAAGGAACAAACACATGAAATTCTATAGGAGAAAGAAAATTCTACAGAATGTTATGTTTGAGAGAGAGAGAGACAGAGAGAGAGACAGACAGACAGACAGACAGACAGACAGAGAGAGAGGAGAGAGTTAGACAGAGAGGGGGAGAGAGAGAGGGAGAGAGAGTTAGAGAGATATATATAGAGTTAGAGAGAGAGTTAGAGAGAGAGATCGAGAGAGAGAGAGAGAGAGAGAGAGACAGACAGAGAGAGGGAGAGAGAGACAGAGAGAGTTAGAGAGAGAGAGTCACAGAGAGAGAGAGTTAGAGAGAGAGAGAGTTAGAGATCGAGAGAGAGACAGACAGACAGAGAGAGAGACAGAGAGAGAGAGAGGAGAGAGAGAGAGAGAGAGAGAGAGAGGAGAGATGAGAGAGAGAGAGAGAGAGAGAGAGAGGAGGAAGTACCGACAAGACAAGCCGCCAAACACATTCACGGCGGTATCAAATGCAGAACACGCCATCAATGTCAACCAGCAAAAACGACATTGTCGGGATCACATCTTGTTACTCTGATACCATCATAAACAGGTTATCTGTGTTGTAAGGACCTGTTATACAGTGACATCATCATAAACAGGTTATCTGTGTTGTAAGGACCTGTTATACAGTGACATCATCATAAACAGGTTATCTGTCTTGTAAGGACCTGTTATACAGTGACACCATCATAAACAGGTTATCTGTCTTGTAAGGACCTGTTATACAGTGACACCATCATAAACAGGTTATCTGTCTTGTAAGGACCTGTTATACAATGACATCATCATAAACTGGTTATCTGTGTTGTAAGGACCTGTTATACAGTGACATCATAAACAGGTTATCTGTGTTGTAAGGACCTGTTATACAGTGACATCATCATAAACAGGTTATCTGTCTTGTAAGGACCTGTTATACAGTGACATCATCATAAACAGGTTATCTGTGTTGTAAGGACCTGTTATACAGTGACATCATCATAAACAGGTTACCTGTCTTGTAAGGACCTGTTATACAGTGACACCATCATAAACTGGTTATCTGTCTTGTAAGGACCTGTTATACAATGACATCATCATAAACAGGTTATCTGTGTTGTAAGGACCTGTTATACAGTGACATCATCATAAACTGGTTATCTGTGTTGTAAGGACCTGTTATACAGTGACACCATCATAAACTGGTTATCTGTCTTGTAAGGACCTGTTATACAGTGACATCATCATAAACAGGTTATCTGTGTTGTAAGGACCTGTTATACAGTGACACCATCATAAACTGGTTATTTGTGTTGTAAGGACCTGTTATACAGTGACATCATCATAAACTGGTTATTTGTGTTGTAAGGACCTGTTATACAGTGACACCATCATAAACTGGTTATCTGTCTTGTAAGGACCTGTTATACAGTGACATCATAAACATGTTATCTGTGTTGTAAGGACCTGTTATACAATGATCTGTGTTGTAAGGACCTGTTATACAATGACATCATCATAAACAGGTTATCTGTCTTGTAAGGACCTGTTATACAGTGACATCATCATAAACTGGTTATCTGTCTTGTAAGGACCTGTTATACAGTGACATCATCATAAACAGGTTATCTGTGTTGTAAGGACCTGTTATACAGTGACATCATCATAAACAGGTTATCTGTGTTGTAAGGACCTGTTATACAATGACATCATCATAAACAGGTTATCTGTGTTGTAAGGACCTGTTATACAATGACACCATCATAAACAGGTTATCTGTGTTGTAAGGACCTGTTATACAGTGACATCATCATAAAACAGGTTATCTGTGTTGTAAGGACCTGTTATACAATGACACCATCATAAACAAGTTATCTGTGTTGTAAGGACCTGTTATACAGTGACATCATCATAAACTGGTTATCTGTGTTGTAAGAACCTGTTATACAATGACATCATCATAAACTGGTTATCTGTGTTGTAAGGACCTGTTATACAATGACATCATCATAAACTGGTTATTTGTCTTGTAAGGACCTGTTATACAGTGACATCATCATAAACTGGTTATTTGTCTTGTAAGGACCTGTTATACAGTGACATCATCATAAACTGGTTATCTGTGTTGTAAGGACCTGTTATACAGTGACATCATCATAAACAGGTTATCTGTGTTGTAAGGACCTGTTATACAGTGACATCATCATAAACTGGTTATTTGTCTTGTAAGGACCTGTTTATACAGTGACATCATCATAAACTGGTTATCTGTGTTGTAAGGACCTGTTATACAGTGACATCATCATAAACAGGTTATCTGTGTTGTAAGGACCTGTTATACAGTGACATCATCATAAACTGGTTATCTGTCTTGTAAGGACCTGTTATACAGTGACACCATCATAAACAGGTTATCTGTGTTGTAAGGACCTGTTATACAGTGACATCATCATAAACAGGTTATCTGTCTTGTAAGGACCTGTTATACAGTGACATCATCATAAACTGGTTATTTGTCTTGTAAGGACCTGTTATACAGTGACATCATCATAAACTGGTTATTTGTCTTGTAAGGACCTGTTATACAATGACATCATCATAAACAGGTTATCTGTCTTGTAAGGACCTGTTATACAGTGACATCATCATAAACTGGTTATTTGTCTTGTAAGGACCTGTTATACAGTGACATCATCATAAACTGGTTATTTGTCTTGTAAGGACCTGTTATAACAGTGACATCATCATAAACTGGTTATCTGTCTTGTAAGGACCTGTTATACAATGACATCATCATAAACTGGTTATCTGTGTTGTGAGGACCTGTTATACATGACATCATCATAAACAGGTTATCTGTGTTGTAAGGACCTGTTATACAATGACATCATCATAAACAGGTTATCTGTGTTGTAAGGACCTGTTATACAATGACACCATCATAAACTGGTTATCTGTGTTGTAAGGACCTGTTATACAGTGACATCATCATAAACTGGTTATCTGTTTTGTAAGGACCTGCTATAACACGGCATACTGAAACCCACTCCTGTGTCAGAGGACATGAAACAAATGTCTCATTTGCAAAGTCCCTTGCTTGACACAGTCACACAAATTCTCGGCAGACATCGCTCCCCTTCCCCCTCAAACACACAGGTATACATTTCTATATCTGCAGGTTTTCCGTGAACACTATACCCAGGGCTGTGCCATGGAGAACTTCGTTCTCATTAAGACACGTATGAAGGAATGTTCTTGATGTTTTAGTGTCACAAATATTTAATGTTTATCGCCAATGAATTTGCTTAACCAAAAAAGTGTATACAGTATTTTGCTGACCATGTTTCAGTTTCAGTTTCACTTTCTCAAGATGAGTCTCCGCGCTCGGAACGAATTCCATATGCACTAACGTCACAGGTGCCACGTGTATGGTGATCATGGCACAAACCTTAAGCACATGCACATAAAACCCATGAGCTGGCCAGGTCCTGAGGCTCTACCTAGACTATGTTTTACCTAGTCTATATTTTATACTGGTATTTTATCAGACTTACCACTGGAATAATCTTGGTTACATGTAAATGATATGTGTATGTGTGTATCTTACCTTCGAAAAAGGAACATATGTATAAAGTAAATAAATAAATGATTAAAGGTCTGACTCACAACACAACTAGCTATTCTGCATAAACTCGTCTCACATGACAGACCTCCCCCCCCCCCCCCCTTGTAATGCCCAAATGCTCTGCCATCTATGAACTAGGTGAAGCCAATATTTTCTTAATCATCGATAAGTAAGTAAGTAAGTAGGTAAGTAGGTAAGTAAGTAAGTAGGTAGGTAAGCAAGCAAGCAAGCAAGCAAGCAAGCAAGCAATTAAGCGAGTGAGTGAGTAAGTGA
>JAPXFY010006828.1:0-11945 GCA_030674185.1 Monoplex corrugatus | reverse complement strand
CAGCACCACAAAGGTCTAGATCCCATCCCCACGTTTCCGCCCCTCGCTTGCGACTTTATATTCATAATCACAATTATTTCCCGATAACTTCAGAAATGTCAATATGGCCCCGCTGTTGCCTACAAGAGTGGTCCTGAGAAACAAACTCTGCAATGTTATTTACCAAGGCAGCTTGGCAATGCTCTGCTTTCACGATTTTCAAACTGCTATGGGCTCTTTAGCGTTGCAACCACACAATAGCCAGAAGGCAACATGGGGTCCCACTCGTTTTCCATCCCCTTCTGAAGGACTAGTATGACGTTCTTTCGATTTTCCCGGTCAAACTGAGGAAAAATCGAGACCTGTCCAGGGACACAACACACCTGGGAACCTCGACTTAGTCTCCGCACTTGGAATGAATTCCATATGCACTAACGTCACAGGTGCCATGTGATGGAGAAGATCCAGAATGATCACGGCACAAGCCTGCTTACAAACCCATGAGCTGACCAGGTCCTGGGGTCCTACCTAGATAGTTCCATAACCCTGGGGTCATAGGGGAATGAGGTGGCAGAGACCTCAACTTTTCCCAGGGCCAGCACCACAAGGGCAGTGCCCATCCCCTCTCCCTCGCTTCGAATTTATATTCATATTCACATTTTTTACCAGGACTTCAGAAAGGCAAGAGGGCCAGCTGGTCTTCAAGGAGTGGGACCTGAGAAAACAACCTCTGCAATGTTTTTTACCAAGGCAGCTGGGCAATGCTCTGCTTTTCACGATTTTCAACTGCTATGGGATCTTTAGCGTGCACAGCCAGAAGGCACACGGGTCCAACTCGTTTTTCATCCCCTTCTGAAGGACTAGACGTTCTGTTCGATTTTCCGGTCAAACTGAGGAGAAAAGTCGAGACCTGTCCAGGGATCACACCCTGGAACCTCGAGCTTAGTTATTTGCAGACATACGTCTGAAACATTCTGCCACTCTTCTCCCTAGTGTAGTGTAGTGTATTAATCAAAGGGCATAACTCTTGAGAATTATCTCCCATGTTATACTTCTCAAATCTAACACAGTTTGCGCTATGAGTAATTATTTCTCCATGTTGTACTTCTCAAAATTTCCTTTGATTAATATTATAAAACTTCTCCTGCTATCCTTTATTCTTTGGTAGTGTAGTGTAGTGTAGTGTAGTGTAGTGTAGTGTAGTGTAGTGTAGTGTAGTGTAGTGTAGTGTAGTGTAGTGTAGTGTAGTGTAGTGAGTGTAGTGTAGTGTAGTGTAGTGTGTTAATGTTTGCTCAATGCACTATGTTGCAGACAGATCATCATGTCCAATTTGGTAAAACAGGCCAGAGACTTGAGCAAGATGTTCCGCGAAACGGCTGACGAGCTTGACGAGCATTTTCACAACGTCAAAATTGCCAGGGTGGCTGGAAATGGTGTAGCAGTTGCTGGAGCAAGTATGTATAACACACACACACACACACACACACACACACACACACACACACACACACAACACACACACACACACACACACACACACACACACACACACATACACACGCACACATACATACACACACTGCATAATCCACAACACACACACACCTATACACAACACACACAACACACGCAGACATACGTGGGAACTTTCATCAAACATATCATCAATACTGTCTCACGTACTTATGACTGTAGACTGACACCTCCCCTCTCTCTCTCTCTCTCTCTCTCTCTCTCTCTCTCTCTCTCTCTCTCTCTCTCTCTCTCTCTCTCTCTCTCATGGGGTAACATCTATATTTGGGCAGATCAGAGAGTGGTTGTTTTCTGTGTGATTTTCAGCAGAAAATTTTCAGGAATTAAACTGACCTTTGTCTCTGAATTCATCAAAAAGAAAAAAATGTTTCTAGCTTTTTTTTTGTTATGTTTCTGGCCATTCAGTTGACACATGTGAAACATTATGATTTTACAGTGATCATGTCTATAGATAGTTTCGTTACATTGACTGAAAATGTGTGATTATCAGGTTTTCTTAAATCTGATTCCAGTTACAACAGTTGCGGGATTTTGTCTTGCACCTCTGACTGGTGGAGTGAGTCTTATTGCGAGCGTGGTTGGTACTGCAGTTGCGGCGACTGGCGGTGCTACAGTTGGTGGAGCAGAAGTCGTCGGCATGATCATTGAGAAAACGAAATATTCTCAAGTGAACCAAGAATGGGAGGCTTTCAAAGGAAACTTGGAAGAAGTTATGAAACCAGGTTTGACCACTGAGGAAATATTAGACAAACTACGAAAACAAGGTATGAATGTCAAGACAGCTTATGAGCGTGCAAAGGAAATTGGTCTTATGTATAAAGCACTGCCCATCGGAGCCAGCAAAGCTGTAATAAAAGACTTTATCAAAGCAGAAACCAAAGCACTGGCAGCTGGCATGTTGGGTCTTAGTGTGATTGATCTCATTACCGTTTCCATTGAACTTGCGGAAAAAACAAAATCGCCTGAGGGACGTCTTCTGAGACGTCTCGCTGACGACTTGGATGACTTGTTCAAAAGCTAAAGGCGAGCACTAACAGGCCACTTATTCTTGGATGGTCCAGTGGCAGATTGTCAAAATCACATTGTCTGTAAGCTTACCCATAGCTCTTGCACACAACAACACGCTTAAGCCACATGCTTCCTGCACTATCATGTCACAGCAGTCTACAGTAATGATCCAGATCCCCACCAACACTGAGAGTACACTCGTACAAATGGATTGGTAGACAGGCACCACGTCTGACACACTCTGTGACATGGTCATAGACATGGATAGCAACTAGCTCTGTCACACTCTGTGGCATAATCATGAGCATGAATAGGAAAACAGACAACTAGCTCTATCACATTCTGTGATATGATCATAGACATGGATAGGGAGCGCACTTTATGGCATAATCATAAACATGAACAGGAAGACAGACACCTAGTTCTACCACATTCTGTGATATGATCATAGACATGAAGAGGGAACAGCACTGTCGATTTTTTTGCCTAGCTTATTTTGCAGTTCTTTGTTACTGAATGAAAATTCACCAGATCATCTGCTTATAAGCAAAATGGATTTTTTTGCGTGACTAGCTTATTTGTGTGTGGTGTATTATTTTGTCTTGTAAGCAGTTTGGTGTATCAGTGATCAATACATGTGTAACAGTATTGGACTGAACAGATTTCTTTTGAAGTATCATATACTTCTTTCAAGTACTTTGTTTTTTTTCCGTTTTTTTTTTTTTTTTCTTCGTATTGTGTTACCTCTTTATAAGGGTCTTTTGTAGTTCTTGTGAGTATTCCTGCATCTTCAAGCATGATTTTGATCACTTTAAGACATATACATTTTTCTTTTCAGTATTTTGGGGAGGGCTATTTTTTTGTGAATTGTTCTTGTTTTTGTTGTTACCCGTTTTGATTGTTGCCTGCTTGCTGTGTTTGCTTTTTTATTTTTACTTGAGTTTTTTAATTTTTTATTTCATATGATACTTTGTGGCTTTCCTGAAAGTTAGTGAAAGCTATTGATAATATGTAGTATAAAGCTCTCATATCAATTTGTCTTTCTTATTTTTCATTTTTATTTATTTATGATAAAATGTTATGCATTTACGTATTTGTTTATTTATTCGTTTATCTATGTATCTATTTATTTATTCATTCATTTTTTCTTCTACTGTAATTTTCATGTGAGAGCTTCATGCCACATATAATCAAAAGTTATCTGAAAACCAACAAAAATAGTTGTGAACTCAAACTCTTCTATTTGTCAAGCGTAAGATCACAAAAAAAAAAACACCAGATACAAAAATTAGGAGAAAAAGACTGGATGGAGCAGCAGGGAAGGTGGCTTGGATATGGGCGCCTTGGCGTGAGAGTGTGTGTGTGTTGTGTGCGTTGTGTTTCTTCGATTCCGTGGATGACTGACGAATATGTCTTTTATGATGTTGAGTATTGTTATTGTTGTGAGACGTGAGTGTGATTGTATGTATAGCCAAAACATTTCCCCTGTGTCTGTGCACTGGGCTGAAATAAAATCTTGTTGTTATCTTGTTGTTTGTGATCTAATGCTTGACAAAGGCCAGCTGGCCGAAAATTTGCGCCTGTCTTGACTTGTTGTATTAAATACGCGTTCATGTTCTTCTTTCATGTTTTTTTCTGGTTCTTGTTTGCTTGAACGCGGGCAGTCACAATTGTTTTGGATTTGGAATTACGTAACATAACGTTTTTACATACTAGGGAACTGTCGCCATTTAATTAACCCTTTGACTCCCGCACCCAATCCACTGACTGCAAAAAAATTAACCCTTTGATATCCTTGCCCTATCCACCAGCTTCCTGCAGGAAGCTGATGGATAGGGTGAGGGAGTCAAAGGGCTACATTTAAGCTTTGATAGCATGGTTGACACTGCAGGATGCTGGTGGACAGGGTGCGGGAGTCAAAAGGTTAATTAAGCAATTCCTGTAAACGTCGACACATCAAATGCGCAATATAACATAGGAAGGGAAACAACCCACTGTACATGTCACAAGATGAAATCTGTCACGATTGATTCCCCTTGATTACCGTTATTGGCAAAGACGTTGGTTATTAGTGACTGTTTAACCCCCCACCCCCACCCCCCTGTCTGTCTGTCTGTCTGTCTGTCTCTGTCTCTGTCTCTGTCTCTGTCTCTTCTCTCTCTCTCTCTCTCTCTCTCTCTCTCTCTCTCTCTCTCTCTCTCTCTCTCTCTCTCTCTCCGTATGTATGCGTACGTGCGTGCTTGCGTGTGTGTGCGTGCGTGCGTGCGTGGTGTGCTGTGAGCGTGTGTGCGTGCGTGCGTGCATGCATGCGTGTGTGTGTGTGTGTGTGTGTGTGTGTGTGTGTGTGTGTGTGTGTGTGTGGGGGTTGTGTGTGTGTGTGTTTTGTGTGTGTGTGTGGTGTGTTGTGTGTGTGTGTGTGTGTGTGTGACTGTTAAATCAAAGTAAGATGTGGAGCTAAATTCATTGACTTTATCAACTGCACAACTGGAGTGAGACAGGGAGATGCATGTAGTCCGGTATTGTTCTCTCTTTTCATAAATGAATTAGCGCTAGAAGTAATAAATAATGGAAAACGGAGCAATTTTGTCTCGAGATGCATTTGAATGTTCATTCTGTTGTTGGCTGATGATGTTGTTCTGTTGTCAGAAACAGTTGCTGGATTGCAGGCGCAGTTGAATAGCTTACAACGTGCTGCGTCTTCGCTCCAGCTAAAAGTTAATATGAGTAAAACTAATATTATTGTATTTAGAAAAGGTGGATATTTAGGTGCAAGAGAACGATGGGTGTATGATGGTGCTGTAATGCCTGTTGTAAATATTTACAAGTATTTGGGAATTTTTTTCACTACGCGATTGAGTTATGTTGTTGCTTGTAAGGATCTTGCCAGTAGAGCTAAAAATGCATTGTTATGGATTATGAAGACACTGTACAGTCTTAATAATAATTCTTTGGAACTGTTTGTTAAGCTTTTTGATTCCCAGATCCAACCAATTATGCAATATGGCTCCGAAATTTGGGGGTAGAGAAAGCTGTTGTTCATTGTGAATCAGTTCATTTGTTTGCCCTTAAAAAGTTTTTGGGAGTAGATAGGAGAACGCTTAATGATTTTGTGTATGGCGAAACTAATCGTTACCCTGTATATGTGAATTCTGCTGTTAATTGTGTCCGATATTGGCTCAGATTATTACATATGGATAAATTTAGGATACCATGGAAAGCATATAAAATGCTGTATGATCTAGATGCCAATGGTAAGAAAAACTGGGTATCGAATGTACGTTTGTGTTTGTACAAATATGGATTTGGATATGTGTGGTTATATCAGGGAGTCGGTAGTGTGAATGGCTTTATTCGTGTTTTTTGTCAACGCTTGATAGACTGTAGATGGCAGGACTGGAATTATCATATTAACAACAGCGAAAGATTTAATTTATACAGAACATTTAGTAGTGTATCTGAAATAAAACTGTATTTGCAGCTAAATTTAGAACGACATGTGAAGTATATTACAACAAGATTTAGGTTTGGTGTATCTGATTAGGCTTATATAGATATAAAGTATTAAATGATAATGATTTATTATGTCCATTATGCAAAGAATCTAAAGAAGACGAAGTACACTTTGTCTTTTGTTGTAAAGCACTTACAGATTTTAGGGAAAAGTTTATTCAGCCTAAGTATTATAGACAGCCTTGTCTGTTTAAACTGTGCTTGTTGTTGTCATCATCAAATATAGAAGTTGTCCGCAAATTTTCTGTGTTCTTATATAAAGCTATGAAATTTAGAGAAAATGCTGTGTCATAAGATGAGTTATTGATATGTATAATTCAAACCTTTTTGTGCATTATTTAGAAGGTATTGTATTGCCCCTTCATAAGAGGCCAAGGCCTAATATGAATAAATTATCTGAAGTCTCTCTCTCTCTCTCTCTCTCTCTCTCTTTCTCTCTCTCTCTTTCTCTCTCTCTCTCTCTCTCTCTCTCTCTCTCTCTCTCTCTCTGCGTATGTATGCGTACGTGCGTGCTTGCGTGTGTGTGTGTGTGTGTGCGTGCGTGAGTACGTGTGTGTGTGTGCGTGTGCGTGTGTGCGTGTGTTCGAAAGATACGATACCGTTCTTCATTTACGAGGGAAATAGAAAAACACATGCATCTTTTTTCCATCAAGTGATGGACCAAAGTAACACTACATTTCATAAGAAAGTAACATACACACACACACGCGCGCGCGCAACAACAACAACAACAACAACAACAAAACAAAACAAACAAAAACAGCAACAACAAAAAGATAACATTAAAACATCATGAAAATAGTGTTGTTATTTCTTGATTTTTAAACGCAAAGAATACATGTCTGTATATGTGTGTTTTCCATGTAAAAATACACCACTCTATACAAATTGATATAAATGGCCTAATTGCATAATCATATGATAAAACAAAGTCAGTAAAAAGTTCATTAAAATACAATTACAAACATTCATGTTATCATAAAAAGAGAGAGAGAGAAAGAGAGGGAAAAGAAAGACAGACAGACAGACAGACAGACAGGCTGACAGACAGACAGACAGACACACAGAGGAGAATATCTATGATTTCTTCAACAAAATGCGTGACATACTGATGGAAAGGTGATGAACATGACGAACCACACAGTCGATATCCGAACAAATATTTCTCATGGGGGGTGGGGGATAGGGGGTGGGGGATGGGGAGGGGTAGAGGTGAGGGTGGAGGGAGGGCAGGCTCGAGCATGATCAGTCCGGTGATCTGAATGAAGGATGTAGTTTTCATCAAATCCTCCTCGTTGTTCCAGAGCTGCTCTTACAGAAATCAGAAAAACAAAAACAAACAAAAAACAAAAAAAATAAAAACACACTCAAGAATAGAATCAGAACGCGTATTTACTACAACCAGACAAGACAGACGCAAAATTTTCGGCCATCTGGCCTTTGTCACGCGTGAATCTAAGATCGCAAACAAACAAACAAACAAACACCACATAAAACAATTAAGAGAAAAAGACTGAAACTTCCTTGCTGTTTTCTCGTCCAGGGATATCAGAACAGTGTCACAAAAACTGTAGAATGTATTTTGGAGACTGTGGTCCTGTATGGTGGCTGAGTGAAATGTGTGACTTCACTGGACGAAGCAGCCAGGAAGTTTCAGTCTTTTTCTCCTAATTTTTGTATTTGGTGTTTGTTTGTTTGTTTGTGATCTTACATTCACGCTTGACAAAGACCAGTTGACCGAAAATTTGCACCTGTCATTGTCATCGTCATAGCATCGGTGATCTAGTGGTAGAATACTCGCCTGCCACGCGGGTGACCGGGGTTCGTTTCCTGGTCAGTGCACGTCAACATGTCATTTACATGTAACCAAGATTATTCCAGTGATAGACTGATAAAATACCAGTATAAAATATAGACTAGGTAAAAACATAGTCTAGGTAGGGCCTCAGGACCTGGCCAGCTCATGGGTTTATATGCAGGCTTAAAACTTTTGCTATGATCACCATACACGTGGCACCTGTGACGTTAGTGCATATGGAATTCGTTCCGAGCGCAGAGACGTCATCTTGAGAAACTGAAACAAACTGAAATTGCGTCTGTCTTGTCTGTTTGTATTAAATGCGCGTTCTGATTTTTTTTTCTGGTTCCTGTTTGCTTAAACATGGGCAGTCACACTTGTTTTGAATTTCGTATTTGCTATTACAGAGTTGTCCCCCATGGCCACGTTTCATTTCTTGTGATATCAGAACAGTGTTACTAAAAACTGTAGAATGTAATTTGGAGACTGTGGTCCTGTCTGTTGGCTGAGTGAAATGTGTGACTTCATTGACTAGACTGCGTTGAGGAGTTGTCTAAAATACGCCTGCCGTGTGTGTGTGAGTGTGTGTGTGTGTGTGTGTGTGTGTGTGTGTGTGTGTGTGTGTGTGTGTGTGTGCATGCGTGTATGTGTGTGTGTGTGTTTTCACTTTCTTAGTTAAACCTGCTGTGTATGTGTGTGTGCGTGCGTGCGTGTGTGTGTGTGTGTGTGCGTATGTGTGCGTGTGTGTGTGTGTGTGTGGGAGGGTGTTTTCGCTTTCTTACTTATGCCTTCCGTCTGTGTATGTGTGTGTGTGCGTGCGTGCGTGCGTGCGTGAGTGCGTGCGTGCGCACGCGTGCGTGCGCGTGTGTGTGTATGCGTGCGTGCGTGTGCGCGCACATGCTTGCATGTGTGTGTATGTGCATGCGTGTGTGTGAGTGTATATGTTAGTGTGTGTGTGTGCGTACGTGCGTGCGTGCGTGCGTGTGTGTGAGTATGTGCGTGTGTGCTCGCCCGCGCGTGTGTGTTGTGCGTGTGCGTACGTGCGTGCTCGACTGCATGTATGCATGTCTTTGTGTGTGTGTGCGCGCGCGCGCGTGTATGTGTTTCATTTATTTTTATATAATTTTTTTTTTTACTACATTTTCTTGTTTCTTTAATGTTTTTGGATTTCGTCAGATATGTTTTGCAGATGACATACTGGAGCTGCAACGACACATAAGCATCAAGAGGTCACCATATGGTTCTTCTAGAGCATATTCCCAAACACGAGCATACACACCAGTGATGACAGCCTTCCAGCTATTAAAAAAAAAAGAGAAAGAGAGAGAGAGATGCAGTTTGACTGTTTGTATTTTCTGGGGTTTTTTTTTATTAGAGGAAGAAAAACGACGACATGGGCAAGAAAAAAGCGATTCACAGTGTTTGTATTAATGAAGTAAAAAAAATGTAACATTTGTGAACTTGTTACTTGTCAGCTGTAGTACTCTATATCTTGATCATATCTGAAATAAAAGTTTGTCATGGTATATACAAAAACCATGTCACTGTATGTCTGTGTACTCTACATCTTGATCATACTTGAAATAAAAGTTTCCTATGGTATATACAACAATAGTGCCAATATATGTTTGTGTGCTCCATATCTTGATCATATTTGGAATAAAACGTTTTTAATGATATATACATGAATAGTGTTAATTTATTTTTGTACAGATGTAGCTGCGTGGGCAAGCATGAAGAACCAATTACCGTACATTGCTGATACAAAGTACATTCCATGCATTGATGAAAACAAATGACAACAATCACACCATGTATGTATATACAAGAGTTCAAAAGGCCAACAGCGTCAGCTACCAGCTTGCCCCACTCCTAAGACACCCCAACATCCCCATCGAGACCAAAGCCAAACTCATCGAGTCCATATTTAGACCAACCTTGACCTACCAGTGTCAGACATGGACCCTTACCAAAAGTCTTGAAAGAAAGATCACCACCTGCGAGATGAGATGTCTAAGGAGAGCAGTCAACAAAACCAGACATGATAAGATCAAGAACATCAAGATCAGAGAAATGATTGGAACAACACCAATTCTCCACTACATCCAACAGCAGAGAACCAGGTGGTTCGGGCACCTGACACGCATGGCACCTCACCAGCTTGCCAGTAAAGCTTACAACACAAAGGTGTCAGGGTACAAGGCAAGGGGTAGACCGAGGAAGACCTGGATCGAGGGTGTGAAAGAAACACTGAAGACCCACAACATCCCACTCAACCAGGCCTTCAAACTTGCCGCAGACAGAAAGCTCTTTCTCCCCTCGACGCCCAAGATGGTATAAGAGGACGGATAAAGTAAAGTAAAGTAAGTAAGTATGTATATACTGATAGGTGCATTGCCTGTTTGGGGTTATGTTTATAGTTGGATGACTTTGAAAATTATAGTCTGTGGTCCTTTTGGAGGTGCACAGTTTATTACTGTGTAACCTATTTGTGTAATGTTATAGTCAGTTAAGGTCATAACACACCATTCATCCTATTTTTAGTCAGAAGATTTGTAATTTACAACAGCACCAAAGTGCACTCTTGCAATTCAATCTCGCATGAACTGTTCATTGACTATCTGCATTTCCATTAGCTGCCACAGCTTCTTTAGCATCATCTTCCATACCATGGCCAGTCTGGGACAGGCACTCTGTTGTGGATAGCAGTGTTATGTAGCATGATGCAGGCCTTGATAATCTGGCAAGCTGTTGTTACTGGAAATGCAAGAAACATGCACACAGTAACTAATCTTGAGGAAAAAAGAACAAGGAAAAGCAAACAGAGGGAAACAAAATGACAAGAAATACAAGAATTCAAGTTCTTTAGCTTTCTCTTTTACATCATTTTTTTGTCTTTGTTCCTTTTCTGAGTCATCATCCTTACTTTGTTTCATGTGAGATGTTTGTTCAAATGTTTTCAGTAGCTCTTGTTGAGAACAGTTGTGTGTCACACACACACACACACACACACACACACAGACACACACACAGACACACACACACACACACACACACACACACACACACACACACACACACACACACACACACACACACACACACACACACACCCCCCACATGCTGAAGCACTTTTTGTCTCGTGTTTACTCAATGAACATTTTATATTTTTTTCCACATCAAACACAAACTTAGATTTAATAGGGGTGGGGGTACGGTGAGGAGGAAGACAACAGGAACAACACAGCTATTACTGTACAAGAACACAGTGATAAATATATATTTCAAGCAATGGGATTAAGAAGTGGAAACTGATGTCTCTGGCCCTTGGAAACAGAATAAGTGTGTGTGTGTGTGTGTGTGTGTGTGTGTGTGTGTGTGTGTGTGTGTGTGTGTGTGTGTGTGTGTGTGTGTGTGTGTGTGTGTGTCTGTGTGTGTGTGTGTGTGTGTGTGTGTGTCTGTGTCTGTGTGTGTGTGTGTGTGTGTGTGTGTGTGTGTGTGTGTGTGTGTGTGTGTGTGTGTGTGTGTGTGTGTAAAAGAATATATGATAGCTGGGTTTTGTGCGTATGTTTAGTCGGTAGAGGCAGGTCCATACCTGCACTAAAATCACTGTGAAAAGCATGGATTTCAATGTTTGTTTTGTTTTGCTTTTTGTTTTTCAAACTCATACTCAGATGTTACTGAAATGTTTGTGATGTGACATTCATGACAAAATTAAGATAGACTGACTTCTTTGTTTTGAGTTGTTTTTGTTTGACTTGAGCAAGTGCTACAAGAAAGAGAATAAAATATGAAATCTGTGTGAGACTACCTTCAGTGTGTTGTGACCCAATCTTGGCATGGTGGATAGAACACTGACTTGTAATAATAGTATTTTACTGTTTTCAAAACAAAACACAAATGGTACCACAATGATAATAGTAAATACTATCATATCTGTGTTAACAAAGAATTACTTTCCACATGAAATATGTTTTTTTATATATTTTGTTTTACCTTTTATTTTTATATATTGTTTCTGAAGCACCATCCTACAATCACATTTTTATCACATCTCAGTCTAAAAAAATTGTATCGGGTAAGGGGGAGGCAGAATATCTCAGAAGTGCACACACAT
>JAPXFY010006827.1:0-11946 GCA_030674185.1 Monoplex corrugatus | reverse complement strand
TCCCTTTTTTTTTCCCCCCCCTTGGGTTTTTTCCCTCCCGGTTCTCCCCCCCCCTCCCCCCTGTTGAGTTCCCTCCTCTTTTTTTCCCTCTTCGTCTGGGTTTTTTTTCCTCCCGTGTTCCCCCCCCCCTCCCCGCCCGAGTTCCCTCCCTTGTTTTCCCCCCTTTTCCGTCTGGTGTTTCCCCCGTGTTCTCCCCCCCCCCCCCCCTGTCCGGTTTCCCCCTCCCTTTTTAACTCCCCCTTTCAAATTCCCTCCTTTCCCTTTCCCCCCCCGTGTTTTCCTCCCTCTTTCTCCCCCCCCCCCCCCGAATTTTTCCAGAGTCCCCCGCCCCTGATCTCCCACCCCACCCCTATCTGAAGTTCCCTCCCCTTCCCCCCCCTAGTTCGCTCCTGCTTCATCCCCCCCCTTCGAGTTCCACCCCCTCTGCCCCCCCCCCCCTGGGATTCCCCTTACTTCACTTCTCGCCCCCCCCCCCCCCTTGAGAGTTTGCTCCCTTGTTTCTACCCCCCGAGTTTTTCCCCATCCGGATTTCCCCTCCCTCTGTTTTCTCCCCATGGGGAGTTCCTCCCCGTTTTTCTCCCCATGTGGAGTTCCCCCCCCTCTGTTTTTCCCCCCCATGTGGATTTCCCTCCCTCGGTTTTCTCCCCATGTGGATTTTCCCTCCCTTTTTCTCCCCATGTGGAGTTCCCCCCCTTTTCCCCCCCATTGGTTCCCTCCCCCCGTTTTCTCCCCATGTGAGTCCCCCCCCTCTGTTTTCTCCCCATGTGGGTTCCCTCCCTCTGTTTTTTCCCCATTGGATTTTCCCTCCCCTTTTTCTCCCCATGTGGAGTTTCCCCCCCCTTGTTTTCTCCCCCAGGGGAGTTCCCTCCCTCTTTTCTCTCCAATTTGGATTTCCCCTCCCCCCTTTTTCCCCCATGGGGGTTCCCCTCCCTTGTTTTCCCCCCCATGGGGAGTTCCCCCCCTCTGTTCTCTCCCATGCCCCTCCCTCTTTTCCCCCCAGTGGCCCTCCCTCTTTTTTTCTCCCCATGGGAGTTCCCCCCCTCTGTTTCTCTCCCCCTGTCCCTCCCCTTTTTCCCCCATGGGTCCTCCCTCTTTTTTCTCCCATGGAGTTCCCTCCCTTGCTGTTCTATCCCCATGGGGGTTTCCCCCTCCCTCTGTTTTCTCCCCTGGGGATTCCCCCTTTGCTGTTCATCCCATGTGGAGTTTTCGTTTCGTCTTTTTCTCGTTCTCGTGTTTTCTCGTTTTTGTTCTTGTCGTTCTTGTCGTCGCTTTCTCGTTGTTGTTCTCGTTGTTCTCGTCTTTGGGGTTTTTTTTGTTCTCTTTCTCGTTGTCCTCTTTTTTGTTCTTTTGTTTTTCTCGTTGTTCCTGTCCTCGTTGTTCCATTTTTGTTGTTCTCATTGTTTTTTTTCTTTTTTTATTGTTAGTTCTTTGTTTTTTCCTTGTTTTATCGTCGTTTTTTTTTTTTCGTTGGGTCTATTTCTTTCTCTTTTTTCGTCTTTGTTTCGTTGTCACGCGTTGTTCTTTCGCTGTCTCGTGTTCTTCTCGTTGTCGTCTTGTTTCTCGCATCTCTTTGTTCTCGTTGTGCCTTTTGTTTTTTTTCTCGTTGTCGTCGCCCTTGTTCTTCTCGTCATCGTTGTTTTTTTCGTTGTCGTCGTCTTCTCGTGTCGTCGTTCTTCTCGTTGTCGTCGTTTTTTTTTCTCGTTGTGTGTATTTTCCTCGTTCCGTCGTTGTTTGTTCTTCTCGTTTTGTCGTGTCGTTCTTTTCGTTGTCGCTAGTTTTTTTTCCCTCGTTGTTGTTAAATTTGGGTTTTCTTTGTCGTTTCTTTGTTGTCGCGTCGGTTTTTCTTCTCGTTGTTGCGTTTTCTCTCGTTGTTGCGTTTTTTCTCGTTGTTCTCGTCGTTGTTCTCGTTGTCATTGTCTTGTTGCGTTCTTCTCGTTGTTGTCCTCTCGTTGTTCCCGCGTTGTTCCCGTTTTCTCGTTGTTGTTCTTCTTGGTTGTTCTCGTTGTTGTTTCGTTGTCGTTGTTGTCTTTGTTCCCTCGTCGTTCCTTTGTTCTCGGCGTTGTTCTCGTTGTTGTTCTCGTTGTTGTTCCGTTGTTGTTCTCGTTGCTTTTGTTTTCGTTGTTCTCGTGTCCTCGTTTTGTTTCGTTCTTCTCTTTTTGTGTTTTCTGTTCTTCTCGCGTCGTCGTTCTTCTCGTTGCGTCGTTGTTTTTGTCTCGTTTTTGCGCGTTGTTTTCTCGTTGTCGTCGTCGTTCTTCTTGTCGTTGTTTTTTCTCGTTTTTGTCGTCGTTTTTTCTTCTTCGCGTTGTTGCGTCGTTTTCTTCTCGTTTTTTGTCGTCGTTCTTCTTCTCGTTTTTGTCGTCGTTGTTTCTCGTTGTTGTCTTTGTTCTTCTTCGCGTTGTTGTCGTCGTTGTTCTTTTTCCGTTGTTGTCGTCGTTCTTCTTCCGTTGTTGTCGCGTTGTTCTTCTTCGCGTTTTGTCATCGTTGTTCTTCTTTCTTTGTTGTCGTTTTCTCGTTATCGGCCGTTTGGTGCTTTTTGTTGTCGCGCTTTGTTCTTCTCTTGTATTTCGTTCTTGTTCTTCTGGTTGACGTCGTCGTTCTTTTTCGCGTTGTCATCGTTGTTCTTGTCTTCTCGTTGTTTTTTGTCAACTGTCGTCGTTGTTTTTTCTCGTTGTTTTCGTTGTTCTTCTTCTCGTTGTTTCTTGTTGTTCTTCTCGTTGTCGTCGTCGTTCTTGTTCTCGTTGTTTTCGTTGTTCCCGTTGTTGTTCCGTTTTGTTCTCATTGTCGTCGTTGCATTCTCGTTGTCGTTCTTCTCGTTGTCGTCGTCATTCTTCTCGTTTTCGTCATCTTTTTCGTTGTCGTCGTTGTTGTTATTCTTCTTCTCGTTGTCGTTGTTCTTCTCATTGTCGTCGTTGTTCTTCTTCTCGTTGTCGTCGTTGTTCTCGTCGTCGTCGTTGTTCTCGTTGACGTCGTCGTTCTTCTCGTTGTTGTTCTTCCTCTCGTTGTCGTCGTCGTTCTTCTCGTTGTTGTCGTCGTTCTTCTTCTCATTGTCGTCGTCGTTCTTCTTCTCATTGTCGTCGTTGTTCTTCTTCTCTTTGGGTCGTCGTTGTTCTTGTTCTTTTCGTTGTCATCGTCTTTGGGTTTCTTCTTGTTGTTCCTCCTCTCGCTGTCGTCGTTCTTCTCGTTCTTCTTCTTCTCTGTTTTCATTGTTCTCGTTGGTTGTTCTCGTTGTTCTTCTCGTTGTTGTTCTCGTTGGTCGTTCTTATAGTCGTTCTTGTTTTTCGTTGTTATTCTCGTTGTCGTTGTTTGATCTTCTCTATTGTTGTCGTTGTTTCTTCCTCGTCGTCGTCATTCCTTCCCCCCTCGTAGCATCGTCGTTCTCGTGTTTCTCGTTGCTGTTGTTTTCGAATGTTGTTCCTCGTTCTTGTTCTCGTTCTTGTTCTTCACGTTTTTCGTCGTCGTTGTTTCTTCTTCGCCTTGTCGTCGTTGTTCTTCTTCTTCGTCTTGTCGTAGTTCTCGTTCTAGTCGTTTTTGCTCTTCTCATTGTTGTCATCGTCGTTCTTTTCGTTGTCGTCGTTGTTTTTTCTCGTTGTCGTATTTTCTCGTTGTCGTTAATTTGGTCTTCTCGTTGTCGTCGTTGTTCTCGTTCTGTCTTTCTTCTCGTTGTCATTGTTCTTGTTGTCCTTCTCGTTTTTTTGTTCTCATTGTCGTGTTCTCGTTGCCCTTCTCGTTGTTCTCGTTGTCGAGTTCTTGTTCTTCTCGTTGTCGTTCTTCTCGTTGTTGTTCCGTTGTCCTTCTCGTTGTTGTTCTCGTTGTCGTTGTTCGGGTTTTGGGTTTTTCTGTCGTTGTTCTTCTCGTTGTTCTCGTTGTCCGTTCTTCTCGTTGTTCTTCTCGTTGTTCTTCTCATTGTCATTGTTTGTTTCTTATAGTCGTTCTTTTTTTTCGTCGTTATTCTCGTTGTTGTTCTCGTTGTTTTCATTGTCGTCGTTGCCGCTCTCGTTGTCTTCGTTGTTATTCTCGTTGTCGTCGTTGATCTTCTATTGTCGTTCTCGTCGTCGTCATTCTGGTCGTCGTCGTCGTTCTCGTTGCGTTTGTTCTCGTTGCTGTTGTTTTCGTTGTTGTTCTCGTTGTTGTTTCTCGTTCTTGTTCTTGTTCTTCACGTGTCGTCCGTCGTTGTTCTTCTCGTTGCCCGTCGTTCTTCTTCTTCGCCTTGTCGTCGTAGTTCTCGTTCTAGTCGTTTTGTTCTTCTCGTTGTTCTTTTCGTTTGTCGTTCTTCTCGTTGTCGTTTTCTCGTTGTCGTTAATTTGGTCTTCTCGTTGTCGTCGTCGTTGTTCTCGTTGTCGTCGTCGTTGTTCTCGTTCTAGTCGTTTTGTTCTTCTCGTTGTTGTCGTTCTTTCGTTGTCGTAGTTGTTCTCGTTGTCGAAGTTTTCTCGTTGTCGTTAATTTGGTTTTCCCTCGTTGTCGTCGTCGTTGTTCTCGTTGTCGTCGTCGTTCTTCTCGTTGTTGTCGTTCTTCTCGTTCTCGTCGTTCTTCTCGTTGTCATTGTTCTTGTCGTTTCTTCTTCTCGTTGTCGTTGTTCCCGTTGTCGTTGTTCTCGTTGTCGTTCTCGTTTTTCTCGTTGCTGTTGTTCTCGTTGTCCTCTTTTGTTCTCGTTGTCGATGTTCTTGTTCTTCTCGTTGTTCGTTCTTCTCGTTGTCTATGTTCTTGTTCTTCTCGTTGTCGTTGTTCTTCTGTTGTCGTCCTTGATGTTCTCGTTCTTCTGGTTGTTCTGGTTCTTCTCGTTTTTTCACCTTCTCGTTGTCGCCGTTGTTCACCTTCTCGTTGTCGTTCTTCTCGTTGTCGTCGTTGTTCTTCCATTGTCGTTTTTCTCGTCGCCCATCGTCCTTCTCGTTGTCGTTTTCTTTTGTTCTCGTTCTTGTTGTTCTCGTTGTCGTTTGTTCTACTTCTTCGCTGTCGTTCTTCTTTGCGTTGTCGTCGTCGTTGTTCTTCTCTTCGTTGTTGTCGAAAGTTGATCTTCTCGTTGTCGTCGTTGTTTCTCGTTGTCGTTCTTTTCTTCTTCTCATTGTCGTTCTTCTTCGCCGTCGTTGTTCTTTTACGTTGTCGTCGTTCTTTTCGTTGTTCTAGTTCTTCTTCACATGGTTGTTCTCGTTGTTGTCGTCGTTGTTCTTCTCGTTGTTGTTCTTGTTGTCGTCGTTTCTTATTGTCGTCGTTGTTGTTGTTCTTCCACGTTGTAGTCGTTCTTCTGGTTGACGTCGTCGTTGTTCTCGTTGTGTAGTTGTGCTTTTTTCTTGTCGCGTCGTCGTTCTCGTTGTTGTCGTCGTTCTTCTCGTTGTCGTCGTTGTTTCTCTCGTTGAAAGTCGTTCTTCTGGTTGACGTTTTTTTCGTTGTCGTTCTCGTTGTCGTTGTTCTTCTCGTTGTTATTCTTCTTCTCGTTGTCGTCGTTGTTCTTCTCGCTGTCGTTCTTATTCTCGTTCTCCTTGTTGCGTCGATGTCTTTGTTCTCGTTGTCGCGACATCATTGTTCTAGTTTTGTCATCGTTATTGTTCTTCTCGTTGTCTTCGTTTGTTGTTTGTTTCTCGTTTGTTCTCGTTGTCGTTCTTCTCTTTGGGTCGTTCTTCTTGTTGTCTTTCGTTGTTCTTCTCTTGTGCGTCGTTATGTTTTTTCGTTGTGCGTTCTTTTCGTTGTCGTTGTTCTCGTTGTCATTGTTTTGTTCTTCTCATTGTCGTCGTTGTCTTTTCTCGTTCTTCCTCTCGTTGTTCTCGTTGTTCGTTCTCGTTGTCGCGTTCTTCTCGTCGTTCTTCTCATTGTTGTTCTCGTTTTTCATCGTTGTTCTCGTTTGGGCGTTGTCGTCGTTTTCTTCCTCTGTTTTTGTTGTTGTTCTCGTTGTCGTTCTTCTCGTCTCATTGTTGTTCTTCTCCTTTGTCATCGTTGTTCTCGTTGCGTTGTCGTTGTTTTTTCCTGTTTTTGTTGTTCTTCTCGTTGTCGTTGTTCTCGTTGTCTTTTCTTCTCGTTGTCGTCGTTGTTCTCGTTGTCGTTCTTGTTGTCGTCGTCGTTCTCGTTGTCGTCGTTGTTGTTCTCGTTGTCGTTCTTGTTGTCGTTCTTCTTCTCGTTGTCGTTCTTCTCGTTGTCATCGTTATTTTCGTTGTAAGTTGTTGTCGTTGCCGTTTTTCTCGTTGTTTTTCTCGTTGTTGTTCTCGTTGTCGTCGTCCTTCTCCTCGTCACTGTTGTTCCCCTTTGGGCATTATTTTTCTCGTTGTCATCGTTGTCGTCGTTCTTCTCATTAACGTCGTTGTTCTCTCGTTTGTCGTCGTTCTTCTCGTTGTCGTTCTTCTCGTTGTCGTCGTTCTCGGTTGTCGTCCGTTGTTGTTCTTCTCGTTGTCGTTGCTCTTCTCGTTGTCGTCGTTGTTCTTCCTCGTTGTCGTTCTTCTCGTTGTCGTTGTTGCTCTTCTCGTTGTTTTCTCGTTGTCATCGTTTTTTATTGTTCTTCTCTTTCCCTCTTCTTGTTGTCTTCGTTGTTCTTCGTTTTTCATCGTCTTTGTTCTTATTTAATGCGTCGTCGTTATTGTTTTTCTCGTTGTCGTTGTTCTTTTCTTGTTGTTGTCGTTGTTCTCGTTGTCATTGTTTTGTTCTTCTCGTTGTCGTCATTGTTCTCGTTGTCGTCGTCGTTTCTTCCTCTCATTGCTGTCGTTGTTCTCGTTGTCGTCGTTCTCGTTGTCGTCGTTGTTCTCGTTGTCGTCGTTGTTCTCGTTGTCGTTGTTCTCGTCGTTCTTTTTCGTTGTCGTTCTTTCGTTATCGTTCTTCCCCGTTGTCGTCGTCGTTTTTTTCGTTCTCGTCGTTGTTCTTCTCGCTGTCGTCGTCGTTCTTCTCGCTGTCGTCGTCGTTCTTCTCGTTGTCGCCCGTCGTTCTCCGTTGTCGTTGTCGGTTGTTCTCGTTGTTGCTGTTCTCATGTTATTGTTATTCTTGTTTTTTGCCTCGTTGTTTCCGTTCTCGTTATTTTTCCCGTTGTCATTGTTTTCTCGTTGTTGTTCTCGTTGTTGTTCTCGTTGGTGTTGTCTTCGTTGGTGTTGTCTTCTTTTGGTGTTGTTCTCGTTGTTCTTGTTTTTTTTCCCTTGTCGTTCTCATTTTGTTGTCTCGTTTGTTTGTTCCCGTTTTTGTTCTAATTGTTATTGTTTTCTCGTTATTGTTGTTCTCGTGTTATTGTTGTTCTCGTTGTTCACGCTGCTGTTGTTGCTGTTCTCGTTGTTCTTGTTGCTCTCGTTGTTGTTCTCGTTCTCGTTTCTGTTTGTTGTTCTGGATGTTATTGTTCTCGTTGTTGTTCTCGTTATTCTCGTAGTCGTCGTCGTTGTCCTCGTCGTTCTTCTCGTTGTTGTTCTCGTTGTCCTCGTCGTCGTTCTTCTCGTTGTCTTTCGTTGTTCTCGTTGTCATTATTTGTTCTTCTGGGTTGTTGTTATTCTCGTTCTCATTGTCGTCGTTGTTATCGTTGTCATCGTTTTTCTCGTTGTCGTCGTTGTTCTTCTCGTTTTTCGCAGTCGTTCTTTCTCGCTGTCGTTTTTTCTTCTCGTTGTCGTCGTTGTTCTTGTCGTTTGTCGCCGTGTTCATCTTCTCGTTGCGTTCTTTTTCGGTGGTCTTCTTCTGTCGTTTGTTCTTGTTGTCGTTTTTCTTGTTGTCGTTCTTGTTGTCGTTGTTCTTCTTGTTGTCGTTCTTGTTGTCCGTTCTTGTTGTCTTTTCATCTTCTCTTTGTCGTCTTGTTCTCATTGTCTTGTTTTTGGGTTGTTGTTCTCGTTTTTTCTTCTTGTTGCCCGTCGTTGTTCATCTTCTTGTTGTCGTCGTTGTTCATCATCTTGTTGTCGTCGTCTTTTTTCTCATTGTCGTTGTTTTTGTTGTTGTTCTCGTTGTTTCGTTTTCGTCGTTTTCTCTTCTCGTTGTCGTCGTTCTTCTTCTCATTGTCGTCGTTCTTCTCGTTGTTCTTCTCGTTGTCGCGTTGTTCTTCTCGTTTTTGGGTCGTTGTTCTTCTCGTTTGTCGTCGTTGTTGTTCTCGTTGTCGTCTTTGTTCTTCTCGTTTGTCGTCGTTTTTCTTCTCATTGTTGTTGTTCCCCCTTGTCGTTCTCGTTGTTGTCGTTTTCGTTGTTTTTTGTTCTCTTTCGTCCGCTCGTTGTTCTCGTTCTTTGTCTCGTTCTGGGTTGTTTTCGTTTTTTGCTGTTGTTTCTCGTTCTCGTTGTTTGTCTCGTTGTTGCTGTTGCTCTCGTTCTTCTCGTTGTCGTTGCTGTTCTCGTTGTCGTTCTCGTTGTGTTGTTGACGTTCTCTTTTGTTGCTGTTGTTCTTCGTTGTTGTTGTCGTTGCTGTTGTTCTCGTTGCGTTGTTCTCGTTGCTGTTGTTCTTGTTGTGCTGTTGTTCTCGTTGTTTGTTGTTTGTTCTCGTTGTTGTTCTCATTGTCGTTTCTCGGTTGTTGTTGCTGTTCTTGTTGCTGTTCTCGTTCTCGTTGTTGCTGTTGTTCATGTTGCTCTTTTCGTTGCTGCTGTTGTTCTCGTTAATGTTGTTCTGGGTTTTGCTGTTGTTCTCGTTGTTGTTGTTCTTGTTGCTCTTTTTCGTTTGCTGCTGTTCTCGTTGTTGGTTGTTGTTCTCGTTAATGTTGTTCTCGTTGCTGTTGTTCTCGTTGTTTTTGCTGTTGTTCTCGTTGTTGCTGTTGTTCTCGTTGTTGTTCTCGTTCTTGTTGTTCTCGTTGTTGTGCTCGTTGCTGTTCTCGTTGTTGTCCTCATTGTTGTTGCTGTTGTTCTCGTTGTTGCTGTTGTTCTCGTTGTTGTTTTTTTTTTTTTTTTTTTTTTTTTTTTTTTTTTTTTTTTTTTTTTTTTTTTTTTTTTTTTTTTTTTTTTTTTTTTTTTTTTTTTTTTTTTTTTTTTTTTTTTTTTTTTTTTTTTTTTTTTTTTTTTTTTTTTTTTTTCGTTGTTGTTTCGTTGTTTTGCTGTTTCTGTTGTTGCTCTTGTTTTTGTTGCCTCGTTGTTGTGTTTTTCGTTTTTTGTGTTGTCTCGTTGTTGTGTTTTTTTATGTTGTTGTGTTGTTCTGTTGTTCTCTGTTGTTGTTTCGTTGTTGTTTTCTCTTTGGGTTTTTTTGTCTCGTTGTTGCCTCGTTTTTGTTGTTGCCTCGTTGTTGTTGCTCTGTTTTTTTTTGCTCTCGTTGTTTTTGTCTCGTTGTTGTTCTCTTTTGTTTGTTTGTCTCGTTTTTGTTGCTGTTGTTTCGTTGTTGTTGCTGTTTCTGTTTGTTTTGTTGGTTGCTCTTTTTTGTTGTTGTTGCTCTCGTTGTTTTTTGTTCTTCGTTGTTTTTTGTTGCTCCGTTGTTGTTCCCGTTGTTGTTTTTTGTTGTTTTTCTTCTTTGTTTCGTTGTTTTTGCCTTTCGTTTTTGTTGTTTTTGTTTTGTTCTGTTGTTTTTTCTCTTTTGTTCTCGTTGTTGTCTGTTTTGTTCTGTTTTTTTTCCGTTGTTTGGTTTTTTTGTTGATTTCTTGTTGTTCTGTTTTTTGTTCTCTTTGTTTTTTTTGTTGTTCTCGTTGTTGTTTTTTTTTGTTGCTCTCGTTTTTTTGTTGTTCGTTTTTTTTTCTCGTTTTTTTCTGTTGTTCTGGGGTTGTTTTCTTTTTGTTCCCCGTTTTGGGCTCGTTGTTGTTCTCGTTGTTGTTGTGTCGTTTTGTTCTGTGTTGTTTTTCTTGTTTTTTCGTTGTTGTTGCCCCGTTTTTTGTTGCCTCTTTGTTTTTTTTGTTTCTCTGGTTTGGTTGTTCTCGTTGCTGTTGTTCTCGTTGTTGTTGCTGTTGTTCTCGTTGTTGCTGTTGTTCTCGTTGTTGTTCTCGTTCTTGTTGTTCTCGTTGTTGTGCTCGTTGCTGTTCTCGTTGTTGTCCTCATTGTTGTTGCTGTTGTTCTCGTTGTTGCTGTTGTTCTCTTTGTTGTTCTCGTTGTTGTTCTCGTTGTTCTTGTTCTCGTTGTCCTCGTTGTTGCTCTCGTTGTTGTTGCTCTCGTTTTTGGGTTGTTGTTCTCGTTGTTCTCGTTGTTGTTCTCGTTGTTGTTGTTCTCGTTGTTGTTGCTCTCGTTGTTGTTGTTCTCGTTGTTGTTGTTCTCGTTGTTGTTGTTCTCGTTGTTGTTGTTCTCGTTGTTCTCGTTGTTGCTCTCGTTGTTGTTGCTCTCGTTGTTCTCGTTGTTGTTGCTCTCTTTGTTCTCGTTGCTCTCGTTGTTTTTGTTCTCGTTGTTGTTCTCGTTGTTGTTCTCGTTGTTGTTCTCGTTGTTGTTCTCGTTGTTGCTCTCGTTGTTGTTGCTGTTCTCGTTTGTTGTTGCTCTCGTTGTTGTTGTTTGCTCTCGTTGTTGCTGTTGCTCTCGTTGTTGCTGTTTTCTCGTTCCGTTGTTCTCGTTGTTGCTCTCGTTGTTGTTCTCGTTGTTGTTGTTCTCGTTGTTGTTGCTCTCGTTGTTGTTGCACTCGTTGTTGTTGCACTCGTTGTTGTTGCTCTCGTTGTTGTTCCTCTCGTTGCTGTTCTCTCGTTGTTGTTGCTCTCGTTGCTGTTGCTCTCGTTGTTGTTGCTGTTGTTCTCGTTGTTGCTGTTGCTCTCGTTGTTGTTGCTTTTTGCTCTCGTTGTTGTTGTTGCTCTCGTTGTTTTGTTGTTGCTCTCGTTGTTTTTGTTGTTGCTCTCGTTGTTGTTTGCTCTCGTTGTTGTTGTTGCTCTCGTTGTTGCTGCTCTCGTTGTTCTCGTTCTCGTTGTTGTTGCTCTCGTTGTTGTTCTCGTTGTTGCTCTCGTTGTTGCTCTCGTTTTCCGTGTTTTTGTTCTCGTTGCTCTCGTTGTTGTTGCTCTCTTTGTTCTCGTTTTTGTGCTCGTTGCTTTGTTGTTGCTCTCTTTATTGCTCTCGTTGTTGTTCTCGTTGTTGTTCTCGTTGTTGTTCTCGTTGTTGTTGCTCTCGTTATTGTTCTCGTTGTTGTTGCTCTCGTTATTGTTCTCGTTGTTTTTGATCTCTTTGTTTTTCCTTTTGTTGTTCTCGTTGTTCTCATGTTGTTGTTCTGTTGTTGCTCTCGTTGTTGTTGCTCTCGTTGTTCTCGTTGTTCTCGTTGTTGTTCTCGTTGTTGTTCTCGTTGTTCTCTCGTTGTTGTTCTCGTTGTTCTCTGTTGTTGTTCTCGTTGTTTTGTTCTCGTTGTTGTTGCTGTCGTTGTTGTTGCTGTCTTTTTGTGTTGCTTTTCGTTGTTGCTGCCCGTTGTTGTTGCTCTCGTTGTTGTTGCTCCCCTTTTGTTGTTGTTGCTTCGTTGTTGTTCTCGTTGTTGTTGTTGCTCTCGTTGTTGTTGCTCTCGTTGTTGTTGCTCTCGTTGTTGTTGTTGCTCTCGTTGTTGTTGTTCTCTCGTTGTTGTTGCTCTCTTTGGGTTGTTGCTCTCGTTGTTCCGATTGTTTTTCGTAATTTTTGTTCCCCGTAATTGTTGCTCGTTGTTGTTGCTCTCATTGTTGTTGTTGTTCTCGTTGTTGTTGTTGCTCTCGTTGTTGTTCTCGTTTGTTGCTCTCGTTGTTTTTTGCTCTCGTTGTTGTTGTTCTCGTTGTTGTTCTCGTTGTTCTTGTTGTTGTTGTTCTCGTTTTTGTTGTTCTCGTTGTTCTCGTTGTTGCTCTCTTTGTTGTTGTTCTCGTTTTTCTTGTTGTTGCTCTCGTTTGTTGTTGCTCTCGTTGTTGTTCTCGTTGTTGTTGCTCTCGTTGTTCTCGTATTGTTGTTCTCGTTTGTTGTTGTTCTCTTGTTGTTGTTCTCGTTGTTGTTCTCGTTGTTTATGTTGTTGCTGTTGTTCTCGTTTTCTCTCGTTTGTCTCATTGCTGTTTTTTTTTTTATTTTTTTTTTTTTTTTTTTTTTTTTTTTTTTTTTTTTTTTTTTTTTTTTTTTTTTTTTTTTTTTTTTTTTTTTTTTTTTCCCCCTGGCCCCCATTTTTTGTTTTCTTGTTGTTTGTTTTTTGTTG
>JAPXFY010006826.1:0-2500 GCA_030674185.1 Monoplex corrugatus | reverse complement strand
TGAGCCTTTACCAGAAACATGTAGTGAAGGTACGTTGATATTTTATTTCAGTGTAGAGTTTTAGGGCTGATAGGCAAAGAAGTAGGATTGCTTTAGGACGTAGGCAAATAAGAATAAGAGGATGAATGGTTATGCTTTCAGTTGAATATGCTAAATTAAAGAAACTATATTGAATTGTAATGCTGCTTTTGAAACTTATTGTCAGTGTACTTAGTGCGTTTCTACTTCTCTCTTTCCTTCTTCCTTGTTGTGAGTGTGACTGCTAATAGAGAAACAACTCCTCTTTAAACACCCCCAATTCATCTACCTGTTATAGATGACTACACACAAACCCCCTTCTTGTTATAGTTCCGTCAAAAGAACCAGCCAGAGAGACAGAGACAGACAGACAGAGAAACAGAGACAGAGACAGAGAGCTGTCTCTTTCTCTTTCTCTCACTCTCTCTCTCCCCTTCTCTATCTGTTCTTCCACCCTGTCTCGCTTTCTCTCTCTGTCTCTCTTCTTTGTCTCTGTCTGTCTCTCTGTCTCTTTTTGTCTCTGTCTCTTTGTCTATGTCTCTCTGTCTCTGTCTGTCTGTCTGTCCATCTGTCTGTCTGTCTCTCTCTCTCTGTCTCTCTCTATCTCTCTCTGTCTCCCACTCTCTCTCTCTCTCTCTCACACACACACACACACACACACACACACACATACACACACACACACACATACACACACACACACACTTGTTCATTTCTGATTAATGGACTGGTTGATTTTATGATTAACCTGATTAACTTGATTGATTAAGTGAGAAATTGAATAAATAATGGGTTGGCTGGCTGGGTGACTGATTGATGGGTTTGGTTGCCTGCATCATTGATGATAAGTTGATTATTTGGTTGATCAAGTTGATCGATTATTTTTTATTAGTTTCCTATTTGGCGTATAGACTAATTCACTGTAAATTAGGTGAATATCGCTGACAGGTTTGCGTAGAGCGCATGCGGAGCTGAGTGAGTTCTTTGACTCCCACTTGCGCAATCTCATAC
Organism: Monoplex corrugatus; assembly: GCA_030674185.1. Taxonomy (NCBI): domain Eukaryota; kingdom Metazoa; phylum Mollusca; class Gastropoda; order Littorinimorpha; family Ranellidae; genus Monoplex; species Monoplex corrugatus. The sequence goes on along the minus strand of JAPXFY010006826.1, from coordinate 1,471 downwards.
TACGAATTGAGTGATCAGTTTTGCTGACTGATTGATCGATTATCTTAATTGATTGTAATCAGGTAATTGACGGTTTCGGTGTTTAATCAGTGGATTGATGGAAAGATGCTCTGGACTAACTGGTACTTCCACTGATTGTCAAATATTAACCCTTTGACTCTTGCACCCTGTGGGAAGCTGGTGGATAGGGTGAGGGATCAAAGAGTTAAGTTTTTGCTTTGCTAGCATGGCTGTTATGCAGGATGATGGTGGACAGGGTGTGGGAGTCAAAGGGTTAAGTAATCTATGTAATTTGTTGGTTGGTTCAGTGATGTGTCGGTTGACTTGGTATAAGATGAATTCACTTGTAGATTGGTGATTCAGTAGAAATATATTTTATTCGTATTTTGTATTCATCTGACTTCAGTTAAGAAAAGAAAAAGTAAGTTGGTATGGCCATGTAAAAGATCCAATGGCCTGGCTAAATCTATATTCCATAGAAATGCAGAGGGAGAAGGACAGATGGAAAGTCGGGAAAAAACTTTGATTTGACAAACGTTGTGGAATGGACAGATAAACAATTCCCAAAGACCCAGGCTACAGCGCACAAACCGAGAGAGGTGGTTGAATTGGGTGAACAGTTCTTTGGTGCTGCGCCCCAATGACAATTCACGGAGTCAAGAGAGAGCAAGAAGAAGAGGAAGAAAGTAGAAAAAGAAGAAGCGGAGGAGGAGGAGGAAGTAGAAGAAGAAGAAGACGAAGACGAAGTCGAAGATGAAGACGAAGTTGAAGAAATAATAATAATAATAATTACAATATTTATATAGCACAAAATCTTGATAGAAATCAAATCTAAGCGCTGAACATACACACACGCACGCGCGCACACACACGCACACACACACTCACACACGGCTATAAATGGGGAAAAAGAACAAAAGCAATGGAAAATTATAGAGAGCATATTATATACAAATATATATATTACAATGTGATTCCACTCCGAGCGGAGACAGGCTACAGAGGGGGATGAGTGAGGTCAGGATTTCATGCAGAGGAGAAAAGGTGAGTTTTGAGAGCGGACTTGAAGGAGACAAAAGTAGGTTGCTGACGGACTGAGAGAGGAAGTTTGTTCCAGGAGAGTGGACCAGAAACAGAGAAGGCTCGTGGACCATAGGTATTGAGCTTAGTGCGTGGAAAGCGAAAAGTCAGAGGATCGGAGGCAGAGCGGAGGGTACGTGAGGGAACATAGATCTCAAGTAGGCTTGACAGGTAATCGGGGGCTGCGTTATTGAGGCTTTTGTAGCACATGGTGTCTAGTTTGTACTGTATGCGCTTTAATACAGGGAGCCAGTGAAGTTGTGCCAGGAGAGGACAAATGTGGTCAGAAAGAAAGAATGAAAGAAAGAAAGAAAAAGAGAAGAAGAAGATTTATGTGGGGTTTGTTGTTGTTGTTGTTGTTGTTGTTGTTGTTGTTGATGTTGTTGTTGTT
>JAPXFY010006825.1:0-11954 GCA_030674185.1 Monoplex corrugatus | reverse complement strand
GCTCATCAGTTTTTTTTAAAACTTGTTTTGTAGTAAAACGTTAGCATCGCAGATCGTTTTTCCACCATGGAAGTCTTTTAAAATTTCAAAAAAGCCAAAAAAAGAACATTGTCAAGTTTTGCGCCCGAAAGTGTAAGCTCATTTTCCCAAATTAGCAGACCCCCCTTAGGGAAAAACACAAAAACGCCCCCAAAAGAAACGATTGTTTAGGTAAAAAAAAAAACCCGAAGCCGCCAACCCCAGGGGTTTAAAGATTTGTCAAAGGAATTTCTTTTTTGGGGTAGTTTGGGGGTTTTTTGCAAAAGTAAAATTGTCCTTCCAAAACAACCCCAAAGAAATTTTGTCTCTTTAAAAAAAAGGGGGAATTTTTTTAAAATTTTAAAAAAAAATAAAAAATTGGAAGAAACTTCAGCTCCGGCTCTTTTCCAGTGTTGCCCCTGCTATCGTTTTTGGGTTTAAAAAATTTTCAAAATTTTAAATTTACTCAAGTGCCCCAAAAATAGATATTTTTGAAATTTCCCAAAAAAAAAAAATTCCCCTGTGTTTCAACTTAAACCCTTGCCCCCCCCTTTTCTGTTGTTCTCAAAAAAAAAAAAATATCCCTTTTTTAACAAAATTTTGGAGCATTTTTTAAACCCGGGGGTTTGGGGGGTTAAATTTTGTTTTAAAGTGCCCAAAAAAAACCCCCAATAAAAAAGTCCAATTAGTTTCCAGTAATCTGAACCAGTTTCAATTGTTTTATTTTTATCGTCATTTTTTTTTTTTTTGTTACCCTTTTATTGTTTTGTTATTATTTTTATTTTTTTTTTATTGATTTTGTTATTATTATTATTATTATTTTATTATTATTTTTTTTTATTACTACTATTTTTAATTATTTTTCTTTTAAATTTTACCTTTTTCTTTTTTTTTATGGATTATAATCATTATCGTTTTTTTTCCCATCATCCCCCCACATCCCCCCTTTTTAAATCATATCATATCATCATTTTCATCATTTCATAATCATCGTGATGATCATCATCTTTGTTTTTTTTTTTTTTTTTTATTGTTATTTTCGTCGTCATTTTTATGTTTTTTATTACTATAAGGGTATCATTTTTTATTATGTCGTTACTATTTTGGGACCAACCATGTTGCAAAATGCTAAAGCATTGGGCCCTCTTTTCAAGGGTCATGGGCGGTGTGTCTCCTATGCTTTGATTGTTTGTTTGTTTGTTCGTTTGGAGAAAAGGAAATGTTAAAGTTACAGGTCCTGTAAGTCGTGTAGTGGCTGGCATACAGAAAAGGGACAGCGCCCGGGATACACGTTTAAAAAAGCATCGGCTAAAAATTGCTTTTACTAGAATGGGTCAGCTTGAAAAATTTTTTTAAAAGTTCCCCTTTGCTAAACTCAAAAAACAAAAAAAAAAAAAAAAACAAAAACCCAAAAACCCCACCACCACCAACAACAACAGAAAAACCCCTTTTTCCTTTTGTGTGGTGCGCTTTTTTTTTTGAGAAACTTTTGCAGAAAACTGTATTCCGATTAAATTGTTTTCCAAAAAAAAATTTTTTTTAAAATTTAAAATTATTCAGAGAAATTTTAGGATTTTTGTTTTCTTTCCCCCCCCAAGGGTTTTTTCTGTCAAAAGTCTCTTTTCCTCCACAACAGGTACCCCTTACAGACAAAAAAAGACACAGAAAAAGGCACTTTTATACATAAAATTTTTCGTAAAAATTTCCGCCCGTATTTCACCCCGTCGACTTGATTGAACATGCGTTGTGTTTTCCCAAAAACTGTTGAAAAGACGTGGACAAAATGTGGACCCCCTGCGGAAAGGGGAGCGAGTTGTTTGCATTTTCCCCTTTTTTGTCTCCCCAAAAAAAACTTTTCCGGGAAACGCCGCTTTTTTTAAAAAAAAGCTTTGGTTTTTTCGGTTCAAGTTTCGTTTCTGTCTCGTTTTTAATCCCTAAGTCTTCCGAATTAAAAACTTCCCTTTGCAGCAATCGAATTTTACACTACTGGTGATCACCTTAGTCGCCAAAATTTAATTTCTTTGTGATTCTTATTTGACATTAAGACAAAAAAACCCAAATTTTTTGACGTGGTCATTGTTGATCCTTGGGATTAGAGTCCCAAACGAAGAATAAAAAAATCTAATTTTCCTAAGGGGCAATGACATAAGCCAGGGATATTAGCTGGAAATTTTCATTTTCCCCTGAAGAAAAAAGCAGGAGTAATTTATTTATCATTTTTTTGGCGTCTGTTTCAAGCTCAAGGAGATTCCCCCATAACAGATAACGGTTTTGGGGGTGCATACTAATTTTTTTTTGAGTTTAAAAGGGATCATTTTTGAAAAAAAAACTTTAAAATCGTTTTTTACTGGGGGGGGTTTTAATTTTTGTTTAAAAAAAAAAAAGCTTGCCTTTTTTTATATGTCAGTTTGTTAAAATTTTAATTTTCCCCTTTTTTTGTAATTAAAAGGGGTAAAATGAACTAAAAAATTTTTGTTTGAAGCACAGACCCGAAGAAAACAACGAACAAAAAATTTTAAAACGGGGGTTTAAATGTGAATTTTAAAATTCTTTATTCCGTCCCTACGCCTTGAAACCCTTCCCCTTTCTTTCCTGTTTGTCTTCCTCTCCCTCTCTCCTTTTCTGTCTCTTTTGTGAACACGAGGCTTTGCGGGAAAACGTTTTCCCATTTTTTTGTTGCTTTTGTTCGTTTGTTTGTTTGTTTGTTTGTTTTTTGTTGTTTTTTTTTCATGTCCATTTTTGGCCCCCCATCTGTGTGGTCTTGTCATTGCAATTTTTAAAGAGAAACTGATTCAGTTTGTGAGTGGAACAAACTTATTTTTCCCCTTTTCCTCCATTCTATCGATTTCACTTTTTTTTCCCCGCGGGAAAAGAATTCAAACGCAAAAGGACAGCTCAGACAAGTGCAAGGGTAAGGGAAAGGGGCAGGAGGGGTTTTGAAAAAAACAACAACAAAAAAAAAGAAAAAAGGGAAAAAAAGAAAACTTTAATTTGGTCAAACCATATCATCTGTCATGGGATAATGTTCATTTTGTGGCACGTATCAGTTTAAGGGCTTTGGGCCCAACCTACGCAAGACACTTGATGACAAATGGTCATCATCAGATCAAACTAACGATTCCATGGGGTTTCTTTTTATGGGTTTCTTATCACATGACTGTCCAAAAACATTTTCATATCCTTATATCTTCAGTTGTCTTAACTATATTTTGGTTTTTTCGTAACATTTTGTTGTTTTTGGGTTGGGTTGCTCATAGATGGTCTTTGACCCAACACATTTTCCTTTATTAAAGGGTCCTTTTCTGTTTTTCCCCCGTCTGGGGGTTTTTTTCTCTATTGGTAAGCATGGGGTTTTATAGTAGACTGTGTTTTTGATCAAAACTGATAAAACCCCCTAATTCACAAACCCGAGAGTCCAGTAGATGGAAATCTTTCAGACGATGCCAAACGTGGCTTTTTTTTAAACTGAATCTTTTTCTCACTTTTGGAAGAAAACTTTTAGAAAGAGACAACCTTTTTGTTGAAGAAGAAGGGGGGAAGAAAGAAACGGAAAAAAGAAGGGAGCGGAGGAAGAAGAAGAAGGGGAAAAAAAGAACAAGAAAAAGGGAAACAAGAACAAGAACAAGAACAAGAACAAGAACAAAAAGAAAAAAGAAGAACAAAAACAAGAACAAGAGAAAAGAATAACTTGAAAAAGAAAAAAGAAAAAAAAAAAGATGATGTGGGGTGTGAAAAAAAAGTTGACAAAAAAAAATTTCTGTAATAAAAGGGGAAAAAAAAAACAAAAAAAAAAAACAAAACTAAACAAAACAACAGCAACAAAGCGATAATAAAAAAAAGCAGCAGCAACGACAACCAACAATATCAACAAAAGCACCAACAAAAGGTTATCAACCAAGTAACAACAACCTTGTCACTTTTTTGTTAAATTTTGTTTTAACATATTTAAAAATGTTTTGGGGTTTTTAGTTGTTGAGCATCAAAAATCAAACCAAAAATGTGAATCCCTTGCGTTGTTTCGTAATTTTTCTTGTATTCTCAGCATTATGTTTTTTCATTTAAAAAGTTGGGACAAATTTGAATGTATATAAAATTCACTGCAGGGCTGAAGCTTCACCCCCCATGTCGTCTTTTGACGAAGGCTCCTGTATATAACTGTTCATGATTTGGGCCCCCTTTTTTTTGGCCCAAAATTTTTTGACCTGACGTACACAAAGTGAAAAGGGGCAACTCGGTAGTTCCCTTATTTTTCGCTTGTTCTTTCTTCGTCGATGCTGACCTTTTCGATATGCACACCATTGGGGCTTTTTTTCCCCCCAAAAACGTGTTATAAAATTTGGAAAGAGTTTAAAATTTGGGGAGTTGGGAAAACTCAAAATGCAATTTTGAACATCCAACAGCTTTAGGTAAAAACCCACTAACGACCTGTTTCACTTTGGAAAGTTTGAACATTATGTATTGTGCATGAGATTTATAATCGGAGAAATTTTTAATTTTACTTCCGAAAAATTATGTGACCCTTTCCCCACAAAAAAGAATCACTTGTCCACTTCAGGCAAAATTTTCAAATTTTTTATTGGGTTCTAAATGTACATTTACTGCTCTTTCTAATGAAGGGGAAACCATTTTAAAAAAGGACCAAAAAAATTCCCCGGGTACAGCCTTTCCCAAAAATGGCACCCGTTCCGAAAAAACATTTTTGAGAAAAAACAAGAAAAAAAAGGGGAAAATGAAAAATTCAGCATCAAAAATGTTGGGGTAGGGTAATGCAAGTAGCTTTTTTACTAAGAAAAAAAAAAAACAATATGCACAATTTTTTGGGGAATTGGGACGATGTGTAGGAAAAAGGGTTTTCCCGGGAAACCGCTAAAATCAAAAACTCCTTTTTAAAAGAGCCCTGGACCCCCTTTCGCTTATTTTGCCCATTGTGCCAAAAAAGTGCCAGTGGACAAGCGGGCTCTTTCCCCTGATGGAAAGGGCACCCCATTTTTGGGGTAGGGATTTTTGTTAGGGGGAGGGGGGGGGGGGGGGCAAAATTCAGTGACTGCTGAAGCAGATCAAGGCACTTATTTGAATATTTTTTTGACTCAAAACTTTAATGTGAAAGAAAAAAGGGCCAGGGTTTAGGAAAAGTGTTTTGGGGGGGGAAGCAAAACCTTATGTTGGGGTGCTTTAGCAGACCTAGGGCCATGTATTTGAATATATAGTGATTTTAAACTTTTGATGTAAAAATTGGGCCAAATCTCTGAATTATGGATTAAGGGGGGATTGGGGTGTGTTTGAAGAGGGGAAATTTCAAAAAATATTAAGTTATCAAAATTTTGCTTGGTATTTCTTTTTAAAAAAAAAAAAAAAAATTTTCAATTAAGTTTACTTTGGATGTTGGAAAAGTGTGTGTGTGTGTGTTTTGTGTGTGTTTTTGTGTGTTTTTTGTGTGTTGTGTGTGTGTTTGTTTTGTTGGGGGTGTGTTTTTGTGGTGGTTTTTTTGTGTGTGCGTGTGTGTTGTGGTGTGGGGCGTGTGTGCTTTTTTGTGTGGTGGGGGTGTTTTGTGTTTTGTGGGGGTTTTTTGGGGTGTGTGTTTCGTGTGTGTTTTGTGTGTGGTGTGGTGTTTGTGTGTGTGTTTTTGTGGTGGTGGGGTGTTTTGGTGGGGTGTGCGTTTCTTAAGATTTTGTATGCTTAAAAAGGGGTAAACAGGGTCTTTCCAACCCCCACTTTTTCAAACAGTTTTTTTAAAAATTTGTATTTATTTATTTATCCATTCATTCTTATCCATTTTTCATTTATTTATCTTTTATCTATCTTTTTGGTTTATTCATTGATTTATTATTTGTTTATTATTTTGTTTATTTATTTATTTTTTTAAATTTATTCTTTTTATTTATTTATTTATTTATTGTTTATTTATTTATTTTTTTTATTTACTTATTTATTTATTTATTTATCTATTTTTTTTTTTAAATCTTATATTTATTTATTCTTTTTTTTTAAACCCTAGTCATCGAAACCCCAACCATCACCACAGAAAGTTTCCGTTTTATTATAAAAAACCAAAAAAACCCTCCCCCTAGTCCAAATTTAGAAAAAAGATCATTCGAACATAGAAAAACATCAGATGGGCCCCCCATTTTGGGTTTTTGTTAGGAAAAAATTTTGAATTTGCTGCTTTTTTTCTGGTTGTCGGGAGAAATAAGCTGTTGGGCTGTTGTTTGGAAAGCTGCAAAGGTTCACGCGAAAACAACTTCGGTTTAAATTTTTTGTACTTTGGGATTTTGTGGAAAAAAAGGAGCATTGAAAACGGGGGGTGGGATTCAAAAGGCTTTTTACGTCCTTTAAACAGTGATGAGGGAAAAACTTTTTCCCATCTTTTGGGTATTGGGCCTTGTTTTTCCTTTTTTAGGAAAACGTCTGAAACATACTTTTCATAAAAAGTAAATTTTTGGCTGGAATGGGAAATTTCTTTTGGAATTACCCAAAATTTTAGTAGCCCGCTTCTGCAAAAAATTATCAGTAGCAATTTTTTCTTGGGTTGCATCTTCCTTTATGATTTTCTTTTTGGGCTTTTCTGTTTTTTTTCTGCATTTTGGGGTGTTGGGTTTTTTTTGCTAGTGTGGGATCCGATCTTTTCATCTTTTTTGCAAGCGCTCAGCCCAAAATTTAAAGGGACATTTTTTTCTTTAGGGGCCTGTCACCGCTTTGGCTTTCTTGTAAATAGCAGTTGTTTTTACTCACTACAATGAATATGGGCTTTTGGAAACCAGCGGGAAAAAGAAATTTAGAGGGGGACAGGGGGGAAAAAAAGGGGGGGAAGGAAAACAGAAAAAAGAGAAGAAAAAAGGGAAAAAGGAAGGGAAAGAGAAGAAAAGGTAGAGGGGAAGGGGAAAAAAGGGAAGAAGAGAAGAAGAAAAAGGGAAGAAGAAGAAGAAAAAGAAAAAGAAGAAGAAGAAAAACCCAAATTCACCACCACCCCCCCCCCAAAACCACCAACAAACAAAAAAACAAAAAACAACAAAGAGAAGAATAAAGGGGAAATTTGGCAAGGGGACAATGAAAACTGATCTTTTGATGATAAACGACGACAAACAAAAAAGGGTTGTTGATGGGGGGGGTTTTGGTTTTGGTGGTGGTGGTGGGGGGTTGGTGGTGTTTTGATGATGTTTGATGTTTTTGATTTTTGATGATGTTTGATGATGATGATGATGATTGATGAGGGGTGGGGAAAGGAGGCGGGGGAAGGGAAAGGGGGGGTGGGGGAGGATGCGTTGATGATGTTTATGATAGTCACAATGGGGGGGTTTTGATAAAAATTAATGGGGCCTGATCATTTTTAAAAGTCTTAGTGTGTTTTCCTTTTAGTGAAGTCTTACGCGAAATGACATCACTGCCCTTTGCATTTATGTTAATTCATGTCCACATTCTTAAATAAACCCCCTTTTGTTGCAGTTGTGTTGGCAAAAAAACCCAAAGATGATGATTCTTCGTCGATCCCCCTTTAAAGTCGGGGTAAAATTACCTTTGCGTGCGTTGGGGCTTCCATATGAGACACAAAACCCCCATCCCGGAAACTATGTTCTTCTTTCGGCGTTGGGATGGGAAGAGTCCTGTGGTCTTGGCTCTGCTTCCCCCTAAACCCCCCGTCTGTTTAAAAAAAAAAATGGTCTGTTGTTGGGGGGCCTGCGTGGCTTTCGGGGTCAAATCGAAAAATTGACAGAAAGCATTACTTAAATTTCACGTGCACATGCTGTTTAATTTAAAAAATAAATTTTTCATGGTCCAAGGGGGATTACTTCAGTGAAAACTGTTTCATGAGGAGAAAACATCCTCGCATGGGATTTATCTTGGTTTCAAATTTTTTCTTGATGCATATTTATGCAGCTTGGATATTTGTTTGGATGGAGCAGGGTTATTAAAAAAAAAAAGTGGGGGGATGCTCATGTAATACTGGGTTTTTGTTAGTTTGGGCCGACTTGAAGGGACTGAAAAAGCAGGGTTGGAGTGATACCCCAAAAACATTATAAGAGGGAAAATCCCCCTAAAAAAAAATGAAGTCTGAAGATACAATTCAATTTCAATATTTTTTTTTAAAGCGGGAAAATCTTGATTTAAAAACATATTTAAACGCTTTTAAAAAGGGAAACCAAAACCCCACGCACGCAAAAACACACGAAAACCCCGCACCGCCAAAGCACGGGACGCACGCACGCACACACACCCCCCCCCCCCCCCCCCCCCACACACACACACCCCAAAACACCCCAAACACACAAAACGCACACGGGTTTATAAATGGGGAAAAAGAATAAAAGCAATTTGGGAAATTTTTTAGAAAAGATATTATATATACAATTTTATATTACAATGTGATTCCCCCCCGAGTGGAGACAGGTGAGGGGGATTGAGTGAAAGGGCAGGAAATTTTTTGCAGAGGAGAAAAGGTGAGTTTTGAGAGCGGAATTAAAGGGGGACAAAAAGTAGGTTGCGACGGGGCTGAGAGAGGGAAGTTTGTTCCAGGGGAAAATGGACCAGAAACAGGGGAAAGGCTCGTGGCCCCTTGGGGTTTTAGCTTTTGTGGTGGAAAGCAAAAAAAAAACGAAAAAAAGAACAAAAAAAACCCCTTTTTATTTACGGGGGGGGGAAAATTTGAACTCAGAATTTGAGATCTTAAAAACTTCAGTTTTACCCGTAGGCCCAACGCAATGGAAAGATATTCCAATCGGGGCTATTTGGGTCCCTAGTTTTTGGAATATTTTCCCACTATGGCAGAACTTTTTTCAGTTTCCACACGCATTGGGGCATTTTTTTTTCAACCCTTTTTTTCCCCACGGGGTCAAGCGCAGGGAAAGTTTTTAGTCTTTTTCTCCAATTTTTGTGTCTGGGTTTGTTTGTTTTAATGCTCGCTTGACAAAGGCCAGGTTTACCAAAAAAATTTTCGCCTGCCCCTTTGTCTTATTTTAAATTTAAAAAACAGTTCTTATTCTTTTTTCGGGTTTTATTTTTTGGGTTTCCCGTTTTTTCTTGAACGCCTTTGGTTTTTGGGTGTCAGAAATGTTTGTCTACTATTTTTGTTTTGTTTTTTTTTTAATCGATTTGGGTTTTTTCTTGTTTTTGTTGTTGTTTCGTTTTTCTTGTCTTTTTTTTTTTTCGTTCCACGTTGTCTATTAAAAGTAACAAAGCTTGTGATAAGAGAACAGGCTATTATCAGACTGCAAGACCAAATGACCTTCTTCCCCCTCAATGCCCCTTGACTCTCTGACAGATGCTGTTCGAGATTTGCTAATTTGCTGTACATCTCTTAAGAGATGATTCGATGTGTTATGAGAGTAAACCCTCATTTGCAGTTCCCCTGGAAAACATTGTTGATACCAATCCAACATTCTTTGTTTCAAAACATTCATAAATATATTCCCATCTTAGTCGTGCTACTCGGAACGCTTCATCCCTTTGAATTCCTACTTACAAGGTTGAGAAGCGTTGCCCTTAGCAAACCGCCCGGCAGCCTGGCTTCTGTATCGATGAAAATTTAAATCAACAATTGGTGAATACAATAATCTCGGTAGCATCTACCAGGAAACGGGGAAATTTTATGTTGTTTTTTTTACAGGGAAACCGAAACCAGATTCCCGAAAGGGAGACAGTGTAGCTGTCAATTTGCTTCACCCTGGAACATTCTTGTATCCCTATTGTAAGTAAAAATCAAATCTAGCTCCATTTCATTCCAACAATGATTTAAAAGACAAGCCTACACCTGTGTCATACTTTAGTCTCCTGATAGGATTTGAAAAATTCATTCACTTGTAATAGCCTGCCAACTTTTGCCAAAAGCAAGTTGGAATTTATTTATTGCGTGTGTGTGTTCTTTTTTTTTTTTTTTTTTTAGTTCGTTGTTTAAGTGATTTTTGTTTTCTTTTTTTCACTTTTTTTTCTGTCCGTTTTTTTCGTTTCTGTTTTTGTTTTCTTCTTTCTTATCAGTAATCTCTTTTTTACGCCTATTGCCGTGTGTGTGTGTATGTTAGTGTGTGGTGTGTGTGTGTGTGGTGTGTGTGTGTGTGTGTGTGTGTGTTGTGGGGTGTTTTGTGTGTGTGTGTGTGTGTGTGTGTGTGTGGGTGCGTGTGTGGTGTTTGTGTGTTTTAGTGTGTTAGTGTGTGTGCGTGTTGTGTGTGTGGTGTGGTGTGTGTTTGGTGGTGTGTTGTGTGTGTGTGTATGTTTGTGTGTGTGTGCGCGGCGCGGTGTTGTGTCACGTGTGCACGTTTGTACCATATAAAATTTATGCACATATATATATATGCACATATATATATATATATATGTGTGTGTGTGTGTGTGTGTTTTGTGTGTGTGTGTTTGTGTGTGTGTGCGTGCGTGTTTGTATGTGTGTTCACGTGTGTGTGGGGCGCGTGTGAGTGTGGGGTGTGTGTGTGTGTGGTGTGCCGCGCGGTGTGAGTTTTGGGTGTGTGTGTGTGGGGTGTGTGTGCCTGATTTTTTTTTTTAAGATTCACTTTCAGACCCAATCCATATATGCGTGCTGATATTATTAACTTGGTTATGTAATCAAATATTTGCAGATGATATAGAAACAGTGTCAGCAAATAACGAATGAACATTTCAATTAGTCTTGGCGGAAAAACAAAAACCGTGTCTTTACTTTCTCAGCAATACTTTTGCAGGATCTGCTGTCCCGAAACAAACAAAGAATAATCAGGAAGAAAATCATTTTCCTTATTTCAAAACACGTAGATAATGAAAATATAAAACTGATGCACATAAACGTGCGAGCACACACACACACACAAAACACAACACACACACACACACACACACACACTACACACACACACACACACAACACACACACACACACACACAACACACACACACACCACACACACACACACACACACACACACACACACCACACACGCTCGCGCTCGCGCGCAACACACACTACACCACACATACACACACACCGCACCACAAAACACACACACACCACACACCACACACACACACCACACACGCTCGCGCTAGCGCACACACACACATACACATACACCACACACACACACAAACACACACACACAAACACACACACACACACAAAACACACACACACACACACACCCCACACCAAACACTCATAATGGGACATATACATCCTGTGATCTGAAATTGTGGGCCCATGTCACGTCGCCCCCTTCATCGGCATGACCGTTTTAACCAACTGAGTCATCGCAAATCAATAAGAGTGATGTGATGATGATGATGATGATGATGATGATGATGATGATGATGATGATGATGATGATGATGAGATGATGATGATGATGATGTCTATGTATGTATGTTGGGTTTTTATGTATGTATCTATATATAGATGTATGTATCTATCTGTTTATCTATCTATCTATCTATCTATCCAATTAATTATCTGTCTATCTCCCTATTTTTTCTATCTATCTATTATCTATCTATCCATATATTATATATATATATATATATATCAATCTCTCTATAGATATATCTTATATCATCTATCTATTTATATACCTATCTATCTATCATATTTATCAATCTATCTATCTATTATCTATCCATCTATCTATCTACTATTTATCTATTATCTATCTATCTGTTATCTTCTATTATTGTGTATGTAGATGTGAAGTGTTATGCATGTATGCATGTATGTATTTTGCAAGTATGTATGTAGTATGTATGTATGTTGTATGTATGCATGTATGTATGAATGTGTATATCTACATATATCTAATATCCTGTTACACTCTCTCTCTCTTTTTTTTCTCTTCTCTGTATTATTAATATTATATTATATATATAAAATATATTATTAAAATTATACATATTTTTATATTTATGTGTGTGTGTGTGTGTGGTGTGTGTGTGTGTGGTGGTTTTGGGGTGTGTGTTTTTGTTGTGTTTTT
>JAPXFY010006824.1:0-11954 GCA_030674185.1 Monoplex corrugatus | reverse complement strand
GGGGTTGGTGCGTCGTGTGTGGTGTTTCAGCCTTAGATTTGATTTTATCAAGATTTTGCGCTATATAAATATTGTAATTATATTATTATTATTTATGAACTTCCCTTATAAGTTATTGCAATCACCCTCAATGTTGTTAGTTGTTACCATAAAAAATACCTTGTTTTACAACTGGCAACAAAAAGAGTACCTTAAAGGTTGCGGCTCTGAAATTTTGTAAAATGCTCGTTCAGTCCAATCATAATCATGCATTAAAATTTTAAGAATACATGTTTTGCCATTATTTTTTGGCCATTACTTTTATTAATTATAATGCTTTTGTAAAAACCTATACTATAGGCTAGTACTAAATTATAGGCCCTAAGGCTAAACGCCCAGCACACAGACTGACAGAGGAATGTTAAATTCCAAATCGCCCAGTGTGTGTAGGGAGTGAGTTAATGAAAACTTTTGTCACATACCTACATTGGTGACATAAAATGGGGTAATACCGTACCTGGTAAAATTCCGCCTGGGCTAAGGGTGTCTGCTTGCGTCAGTCGAGACCCGAAGAGCCTGTTGCTGAGGTACTTACTTTCAATTTACGCGCTCTGTCAGTCGATCTCCCCTTGTTATCGTTGGAGCTGTTAGCAGACAATCATTTGTACCATCATGGGTGTCACAAAGTAAAAGAGTTGATGATAGTCAGCAGCGAGCTGAGAAAGAAATCCGAATGAAGTTAAGCTAAGGTCTGGACTCTTATCACATCATCGACCCCTTTTCCATCGTCCGATTAGGCTACTAGAATCTGAAAACAGAAAGCAAGTGAACATTTATTTACCAAAATTTTCCCAAACGTTACAAATGAGTCGTTTATTAAGCAAGAGAATGAATAGTATGGTGATGAAAACCTCAAAAGATTTTATCAGTTTTTGTAAATCTATAATGTGTGCACCTACTGATCACTGCGTCACGTCTAGTGATCCACGTTCAGCAATTACTCTACTTGCTTTTCGTTAATGTTGCTTGAAATTGGAAGCTAGGCCTACTCCTTCCGTCTTAGGTGAAATAAGCGGGAGACTACTCTCAATGTAAAAACATCTCGGTGGTAGACGAGACATCGGTCCTAACATCTTGAGGTTGTCGCTGACGTAAAACCGAACCAAACCGAGCAATCAATCGATGCACGAGAATGCAAAATGAGTTTCCTTCTCCAGAAACTTACTTCCAAAGCAGACGTAGATAAGGCCATTAAATCCACCGAGGACCTTGTTCTTATTCTAAGATTCGGCAGAGAAGACGACACCGCATGTCTGCAGCTGGATGATATCGTAAGCATCAGTCTTGCTTTCTCCCCTCTCGGAAAGTTCATATTTCTGATGTACTATCATGTACGCCTACATTTGAGGAGACTCGTTCAAAGAAATGAAATAGTTTGTTATAAACATGAAACACTCATTCCTACGAATAGTTCGTTATAAACATGAAACACTCATTCATCCTACCCCAATTCCCAGAGGCAGATACCTGCATGCAAACACACACGCACACACACACACACACACACACACACATATTATGTGCGCACATGCACACGCACATAGACACACACACACACGCGTGCATGCACACGGTGCACAAACACACACACACACAAACACACACTGTGCTCTGAAAAACTGAAGTATGTACTACTAACAAACAGTTTATTAATATATTATTCAAGTGTACCAGCATTAGATCCCACTGGGCCTGTCTTACAGCCACTTCTTGCTTATTTTTGCTTCTCAGCATACAAAACATAAGCAAGCTAAAACAATAAACAGAAGCACTAAAGAAAGCATTAAAAACAAACAAGGGAGTGGTGAAACGCATTAGCTCTAAGAGTCTAAGTAGGCTACGATGAAATCAAATGCACTGTTACACATAAAATGTCAGAGAAGTCATACAATGAAATATTGATTTCTATATTGATGTCAATTGGTATGATGCTTTACAAAAGTGTGAGAGACAAAGGCAGGCACGTGAAGTAATGTCAGCCCTTAATAACAACAACGGCAACAGTAACAACAATAACAACATAGCAATAATGATACTTGTACCAATAGTGTAACTTTTTATCATGATAATAACAAAGAAAATTGTAATGGTAGGGGAAAATTTACATAGAATCAAAAGAAGAAAAGAAAGTAAAAGCAGCATTGAAAACAAACATTGGAAGGGGGGAGGGGGACGACATGTCAGCTATAACATTAAGATGAATGTTGAAAAACAATGCAATTGTCACAGAATATATAACGATGAATTATAATAAAATCTTGACTTCCATATGGCAGTCAGTCAAGTACTTTACAAACACATGAGATAAAGGCAAACACATAAAGCAATTATAATGATGGCAGATGCTATAAGCCTGTATATATATACTGGCCCTTATCTTACACAGTAGCAAGATCTTGAGATTCTACCTAATGTATGGCTTCAGAAGAATAGTGTTGTCTGTTCTTGTAATTGATGTAATTTAAGGTCTGTAGTTCTATGTATGAATTAACCTCTTGATGCTTTTGTGTTGCTGTCACAGGTTTTGCGTGAACATACACACGCACACACACACACACATACACACACACACACAGAGAAAACACACACACACTCACACGCACGCGCGCACACACACACACTCACGCGCACGCGCGCGCACACACACACACACACACACACACACACACACACACACACACACACACACACACACACTTCAGTGCAATTTATTTCTGTGTTTAATAGATCCTTAACCCCAGTTGGGGCATGGAAGATGAACAGGCAATAAACAAAAATCCAACGGGACCAACATATAACTGAACAAAAAGAATTTATAATAGTCCTTCAGAAAGAATACAGTTACAATTGCCTCATGATTGGATACTCATAACTTCATCAGATAATTACACAATTTTAGAAAATTTGATAACTGTTGCTTTTTTTCAAATATCTTTCTTCCTCCCAGAAATGAGGTCACACAGAGAGAAAACACACACACACACACACACACACACACACACACACACACACACACACACACACACACACACACACACACACACACACACACACACAGAGATACACACACACATACTGACACAGACACACGCACACCACACACACACACACACACACACACACACACACACACACACACACACACACACACACACACGTGTACGGATTGTCTATGCTTGTACCAAACTGTCTTGATAAAAGCTTCAGCATGCTGTGAATCATCATCATACCATCATGATAATATGTATTTCTGTTACAGTTGGCCAAGTCAGCTGGAGAACTAGCAAAGATGGCATCAATTTATTGTGTGGATGTAGACAGTGTGCCTGTCTACACACAGTACTTTGACATCAGTCTCATACCTGCCACCATCTTCTTCTTCAACGGACAGCACATGAAAGTAGACTGGGGGTCAGTACATGGCATGGTTTTTATGATTTGGATTTGCAGTCTCTCTCAGGCCTTCTCTAGTTATATATATGCATTGGGAGTTAGAAGAGCATGAACAGATTTTCATTTTCAAGGCTTAAGCAGAATTATGCTTTTTAAAAATTTTTTTATATCCAGCCCTCGCCTACAGAGTGTCTGCAATAGTACTAGTACACAAAACCAGTGGAAGTACTCTATAATATTTAGTATAAGGTCCACAGAGAGAGAGAGAGAGTGAGCGAAATGTTACAACATGTTAATAATACAAGTACACAAAACCAATGCAAGTACACTGTAATAGTATAAGGTCCACAGAGAGAGAGAGAGAGAGAGAGAGAGACAGCGAGCAAAATGTTACAACATGTTGGAATGATCACTGCTACTATTACAGTATTAGTGATTCTGTTATCAATACAAAGATAATTTCCATGAATATGTCAACGCTTACATCAAAGAACATTTATTTCTATCTATCTTTCAGTTTATCTGTCTGTTTATCTGTCTTTCTATCTGTCTGTCTGTCTGTCAGTCCATCTGTTATCTATCTTTCTGTCTGTCTGTCTATTTATCAATCTGTCTATCTATATATGAAAATAAGTAAATCTTACATATACCACAGAACACTGATCATTATATTGTATTGCAAAATGTGCCAGTAAAACTTTATACCGACTCATACATGTATAAAAGATAGAATTCTGTTATGAATGTGTTTGTGAAATAAAAAATCTCTAGCCAGAGAGCAAGAGAATGGGAGAGAATGACAGTGGCAAAAATTGTGGGAAGGACATAGCTAGAGAGCAAGAGAGTGGGAGAGAATGGCAATGGCAAAAATAATGGGAAGGACGTACTAGAGATCAAGAGAGTGGGAGAGAATGGCAATGGCAAAAATAATGGGAAGGACGTACTAGAGAGCAAGAGAGTGGGAGAGAATGGCAATGGCAAAAATAATGGGAAGGATGTACTAGAGATCAAGAGAGTGGGAGAGAATGGCAATGGCAAAAATAATGGGAAGGACGTACTAGAGATCAAGAGAGTGGGAGAGAATGACAATGGCAAAAATCTTTTTTCTGTTAGTACTCCAGAGTTAGCCATTTTGCGGTCCACCCCATTGAATTTTACCTCATTATGAACATGCTTAGTTTCACTGTGAATTTATGTGAAACTCGGTGAAATAAAATTTATTGTAAAAAAAGATGATTTTTTTTGCCTTTTGTTCCATGTTTATGTTGAAATTAATTAACAAAACCACATGGAAAATGCTGAGTTTTAACACAACATCCATAATCAGTCAGTCTTTCAGACTGCCTCATCTGCTACCAATTTACCACTAGTCTAAAATACAAAATGGAACTGAGACCTTTGAGGAAGATAGCGCTGTTTAAAAAAAAATGAAAAGAATGCTGGGGGTCAAGGAGCAGTCTAGGGACCCTTCAAGAGCGCTTAAGAAGACCACTTTAGCTGCTCCACAATGCCCAGCATTCTTTCTGATTTTCATTAAAAAATTCTTATTTATTTACAGCTTTGTCTTCTTCCAGGATTTCTGTTTTGTTTGTGTTTTAGACCAGACACTTTATTCTGCTGAGTAAAAAGTTTATATTGTTTGCTCATGTTTGTCATTCTGTCTGACTGTCTGTCTGTCTGTCTGGCTATCATTACAAGGGAGACAATCTTACTTTCCCTCTCTTGAGGCTGTAGAAAGGTACCCGCATTTTTACTTTATTATCAATTTCAATCAAACAGCATTTAGGCCTACTTTGTTATCAATGTCAGTCAAACAGCATTTCCTTTATCATCAGTGCCCCCCCCCCCCCCCCCCCCAAGGGGATATTGGGGGCTCTTTCAGTATAAATAGTATCCCCACCTTCTGGAAAGTCTGTGCCAGAAAGTCCCTCTTTTCTATCACTTTCTTTGTTTCTTTCTTCCTCCTTTGTTTACTGTCATTTTTTCCTATCATTTTCTGCCTTGCTGGTCCTTTCACCTGTATGTGATCGATAAAATCTTATGTACTTTCTCTTAGGATTGATAATTGAGTACATGTATTAAGTGCATTTTGGCTCCAGGGAAATGAGATATGTGGAAACAATTTTAGGTATTTTACTTTTTAGGCCTGTTTTTATATGTATTAGTGTCCTTAGTTATGTTTGAATTTGTATTCAGGTATACTTTTAAATCCCTTGTGCAATAAATTGGATGGAGTGGTCAGTGCCAAAGGCATCTCCTCAGATTATGTGCCTGAATGCATTGATATGTGTACTTAATTTTCTGTTTCTTTTCTTTTCCTGTTGAAGTGTATGTTTTGAAATGATTATAGCCCTGATATGGCTCTATGCAGTCAGCTGGGCTTTAAACAAAAATGACAATGACAATTATCAGTGTCAACCAGACCATCTAGATAATTCATTATCATTCTTGTCCGCATGCCAGCCACTTTTCATTTGCTTTGTCTTCGTGTTTTCAGAACTCCAGACCATACTAAGTTCATCGGGAGCTTTAAGAAGAAACAAGACTTAATTGACGTGGTGGAGGTAATTTTTCGTGGTGCCATGAAAGGCAAACTGATGGTGACCAGCCCGCTGGATCCTCGAGACATTCCGAAATATGATCTTATCTATAAGGACATTTGAAGGCCAATCAGGATGGGGGTTGGGAAGGTGGAGAGGGGACAGTTTGATTGCCTGTGTGTTTCTGAGACTTTGGTAGTGCAAGGTTCTATGCTGCTTCATCGTTTTGACATGAAAGACAATTTTCCATCATCGTGTGTATTATTGAATTCATGAAGTTTTAATGCTGTGTAGTCAGTATGCATGTGTGTGTGTGTGTGTGTGTTTGTGTGTATGTGTATGTGTATGTGTATGTGTGTGTGTGTGTGTATGTGTGTGTGTGTATGTGCATGTGTATGTATGTGCGTGTGTGTGTGTGTGTGTGTGTGTGTTTGTGTGTGTGTTTGTGTGTGTGTGTGTGTGTGTGTGTGTGTGTGTGTGTGTGTGTGTGTGTGTGTGCATGAGATGTATAGGTATAAACTGATATTAACTTACTGACAGCAGTTCTCAAATGTGTGTAATATTATTTATAATGTCTGTGTGCAGTGTGTGTGTGTGTGTGTGTGTGTGTGTGTGTGTGTGTGTGTGTGTGCGTGCGTGCGCGTGCGTGCGTGCGTGCGTGCGTGCGTGCGTGCATGCGTGTGTGTGTGTGTGTGTGTGTGTGTGTGTGTGTGTGTAATATTTGATTGGTTTTCAAATATAACAACTGAATGAAGTATTGTCTTATGGGTGCAGCTGCATGATGTTTGTCCTTTTCAGGAAAAAGAAGCCTATTTGTCTCTGTCAGTCTGTCTGTCTTCATCTGTCTTGGTCTGTCTGTCTCAAGAGGTATCACACTAGTAGGCTACAATCCCAACATATTTTCTCTGTCTGTCTGTTTCAAGAGGTGTTACACTAGTACAATCCATTCATAGTTTACAGAAGTTCTGAAAATAAGAAAATACAATGGAACAAAACTCAACCAACCAACCAAAAACAAACTAAAAAATAGTGATGCAGAAAAGTTTGTTGAAAACAAAAAAAACAAAAAAACAAAAAAAAAGAAGCAGCAAATAAACTGATTTGGAACTCAGCATGGCTTCATTATTTAGTAAGTCTATAAGTATACTCAGTAGGCCTATAACACTTCTTTTTTTCATGTTTAATGTAATCAATGACCATTCAGTGATTGTTGTTTGGATGGATTAAATTTATCAAGCAGTCGCTTCTTGATTGTAGTTTGGATGAATGAAATTTATCAAGCAGTCGCTTCTTCAATCTAAATGGTTTATAGGGAGTTTTTGGAGTTTGGACTACTTGAAGAGGGATTCACTGCACTCGAAAAACTCTACATGCGCTCCATCCAAAGGTTTGAACGTAATTATCGTTAAAAGAAGTTTTCATTCATTTTTCTGGCTGCCCAACCTTTTCCACTGCTTCTTTGTCACTGCCCCTAGGGCACTCATTTTGGCTGTCTCCAACACATATTCTCATCATCATCATCAGGTGCCCTGCCGCACGTCGTTGGCGATCATGGACTTCCATCTGTCTCTATCTCCCGTTGCCCCTAGCATCTCTCCCACCCCCCTCGTCCCTAGCCACTCTGCAAGTCCGTCCAGCATTTTCTCCCTGGGTCTACCCGGTGCTCTCTTTCCCTCCAGCTTTCCCGTTGTGACCAGGTGCTCCAAATCCCCCTTCCTCATAAAATGGCCTATAAATGTTGCCTGTCTTTTCCTAATCTTCCTTATGAGTGATCTACTTGTGTCTGCCTCCATCAAGACTGTCTCATTTGTTTTCTTTGCTGTCCATGGAACTCTCAACATTCTTCTTAGAAACCACATCTCGGCTGCCTCAATCTTGTTCTGGCTTTGTTTGTTGACTGTCCACGCCTCACATCCGTACAACAGTATTGGTTCTATATAACATTCAAGAACTCTCTTCCTGATGTTAATTGATAGGCATTACACATATTCTAACTCACTAAAACTGAGGGCATTATGAAAGCGGGACTGAAGGGCCACAATATCAAGGACAAATTTTGACCATGCTAAAGATGGTATATGAGAACAGGGGTATTGGTGGTGATGCTGTGGGGTTCAATGTCAGATTGAGACTGTGTGACAAGTTGGACTCTGCACTTTTGCCCGTAGTATATCCTGGTTTATGATGCCCAGACATCTGTGGTATTGGTCGGGAACTTTGAGAAACGCCTTCATTGATAGCCTCCATGAAGTGGATGAGACTCTACAGCAATGTTCCAGTTTTCCAATAAGCCCACAGCATGCTCAACTCTGGACAGGAGTGGTTAAGGTTGAAAGCCTGCCATAATGATATTAACTGTTGATGTTTCAAACTTTCGACCTGTCAGTCTATTGTGCTAACCACTTCATCACAAGGACTGGTATACCAGCATGCATTTGTATTAACTGATGAGTCATTGAAATTATTTTGACACTTCTTGGCGCTTTATCCAGTAGCACAAACCATGAAAATGGCAAGATAAAGAAAAAGACACAGATGGAATCCGCCTTGGAAGCACTTCCATTACGTTTTTGCCATCAGAGTATAGTGATTGTATTCAGAGAACTCACACACACACACACACACACACACACAATACACAACACACACACCACACACACACACACACACACACACACACACACACACACACACACACACACACACACACACTTGTTAAGACAAAATAAAGAGAACAAGAGTTCGACACCGCTTTCTGTCTCACTCTGTGTCTCTGTCTGTCTGTCTCTTTCTCTGTGTGTGTGTCTCTCTTTCTCTCAACAATTAATCTGTAGAAATTTAATGACTAATTAAACAATTCATTGATGAAAACAATCAATTGAAATTAAAAATGATATGAAAACAATTATCGAAAGAACTGTTTGATAATGTGAGACAAGGATGGTCACAGCTACTTTCGTAGATACAAAACTGGTAACCAGCACATAACTGTGCGATTGAGTTTGTATAGGCCAACATTCCTCCTTTATGACTCAGATTGCTGGATGAGACCAAGGGCAATTTGACCAGGCTATCAGTCTTCTACACAAAAGAACCTCTGAAGAGTCATGAATACGAAATCTTGGCCTAGCACCATCTCCAACTAAGACCTACTTGCCCAATGCATCAAGAGAGTAAGCCTGTGGGTGTTATCTTCATGAAAAGACGATGGAGATGGATTAGGCAAATCACCGAAAGAGGACAGGATAACATCAACATGGTCCGCCAGTCACGAGACACAGGAAGGAAGGCGTAAAAGAAGACTCAGATCTGGCAATGAACAATAGAAGGAGAATTTAAGAGCTTGAAACACACCTGTGATACCATACAGATGTCCTGCATGCCATATGGTTTAATGGGCGGGAAATAAATACCATCTTGAAACTGTTTTGCCAATAGACGCATTTCACAACACCCAATAATGGACAAGTAAGTGTCTTAATATCGCAGTAGCTGAGAAACGTACTGCAGTTCAAACAAGAAGAGTTGACATATTCGTGAACAAGCACATTACAACATTGTCAAAACCAGGGCAAAAAGCTACATATTATCTCTGGACTTGAAAGGATTTGAAAAAAAAATATCATCATCTTCCTATAACAAAGTGGGCCTAGCAGAGAAAGTACTAATAAAGGTTAACAAGAAAGAGCTTGCTAACTCTTCACTTTGAGGACTCTGCTTCTGCGGAAGTCTTGGATTCCGTTACGTTGGTACTGTAGGTTCTTAACATATGTGAAAAACTAGGGTTGGACGCGGTAGTGGTGGATTTAGTTGTGAGTCTTTCCCTGGTCGACACCCCAATTTGACCGCCAACATGGTGGCTACCTGACGCTTTGTGACGTAAGACAGAAACAACAGCACTCCCTGTCCTCCATTGGTTAGGATGGACAATGCCTGCAGCCATTCAACTTGCAGACCTTCAGCTAAAAGGGAGAGAATCCATGTGGCCGCCAGTTAACAGAGACAAACGTAGGCAAGCTTTGACGTGTTGATGATTGTTCTTGGTTTCGTTCTGTGCCTGCGCTTGCAGTTTGGCAACATGATGTATGCGCCGAACAGTGACGATGAAGAAGATCACGTTGACGAGCAGAATGACACATAGTGGCAGGATGACAGATATACCGACCAGCCAAGGAGAGGTAAGATAACAAGTTGTACTGCTGTACCCGATGGACTGCCATCAGAAGTGAAGAAGGAGACGGTTATCACCATGGCTACCACTCCTCCCGGAACAACCACATTTGCCAGCACAATATTTCTAAGGATAGGAATCAGAGTGCTTCAGTTTTCACTTTTGTTGTGTTTGAGGTAAAGGTGCGAAACATGTGCAAGGAAGAAAAAAAGTCCAGCAGAAGGTACCTAACCAGAACATGTGCACCACAATGCCCAAAGCAGTGCACCATGCATCGGTGAGGAGACGATGTGTGGCCACCAACAGTGACACTTGTCCCAACAGGAGGGTGCAACATGTCCCCATCAGGTTCAATCCAGGCTGTGTACGCAGTGTGGGAAGAACAGCGTAGACAACAAGAATGAGACAGAGACTGATGATGGAGAGTGGCATGACAGTCATGTTAAGAAAGTACTGCCAGTGATAAGTGCTCCTGACATCCAGTCTGTATCTCGCCTGTCTTGGCAGTTTCTCCAGTTCTGCCACACAAACATAGAGTGTTTGATTCCTTAACTGAACGTGAGTGTTAGCTGGCAATTTAACTTGGTATGTCTTCGATTTAAGAAAAATCTCAACAACATCGTCAGTGCTCGACGTGTGTGCAATTTCAAATTCAGAAGCATCAAACCTTATGAATGGACATGTCAATAAAGGAGTCAGAGGGATGTTTAAGTGAGATGGAAAATTTTTGGGTACTTTTGATAGTTTAGCCTGAAAATTAAAACATACTGGAAGCTTCAAGCTTATGATCGAATAGCTCCGATTTGTGGGAAGCACAGAGTGTTGCTGAACTGAAGGTCCTTGTTCTCTTTTCATCATGAGTTATCTCCCAATCGCTGAACAGGTTTTCGACCCACTGTTTTTCAACAATATCTCTACCAGTGTACTTATCTGCCCAAATCTGTCCTTTGATTGTCATCTGATCGACACGAAGCATATGACCGTTCTCATAGTCAAATGCAACGGTTGGGTTTAAATGAAATGTCATAGACATCAGCATGACCAGCAATTTTTGCTTTCAAGACATCTTTAAGTTTTGCTGGAACTTTTCCCATGTGTTGATATTATTTGGGATGAGGACAGCGTCGCCAGGAAACAACGTGAGGTGAAGGTTGTAGGCCAGGCCTCGTATCATTGGGAATAAACTGTTCTGCACGTGTTTTCTCTGCTGCAAACACCTTCCCTTCAGCCGCCCCAAAATGGCGTTTACAAGGCTTTCTGGAACATGAGATATTTTAAAGGATTCAGGAAGTTAAGATAATGAGTAGGTGGGGGTGGGCGGTGGGGTGGGGGTGGGTTGGGTGTGTGTGTATGTGTGTGAATTAGTATGGAATGAGAGGCACTGCCTTCATGATAGAGAGAGACACTGCCTTCATTTATATAGAGAGGCACTGTCTTCATGATAGAGAGAGGCACTGCCTTCATGATAGAGAGAGAGAGGCACTGCCTTCATGTAGAGAGAGGACACTGCCTTCATGATAGAAAGAGGGCACTGCCTTCATGATAGAGAGAGACACTGTCTTCATGATAGAAGAGACACTGTCTTCATGATAGAGAGAGGCACTGTCTTCATGATAGAGAGAGGCACTGTCTTCATGATAGAGAGAGGCACTGCTTCATGATAGAGAGAGACTGTCTTCATGATAGAGAGAGACACTGCCTTCATGATAGAGAGAGACACTGCCTTCATGATAGAAAGAGACACTGCCTTCATGATAGAGAGAGACACAGCCTTATGAAGAAAGAGGCACTGCCTTTATGATAGAAAGAGG
>JAPXFY010006823.1:0-5000 GCA_030674185.1 Monoplex corrugatus | reverse complement strand
CAGGAGACACAGTCAGTACAACACCTGATGACATCAGAAGAAACAGTCAGTACAACATCTGTATGACATCAGAAGAAACAGTCAGTACAACACCTGATGACATCAGAAGAAACAGTCAGTACAACACCTGTATGACATCAGGAGACACAGTCAGTACAACACCTGTATGACATCAGAAGAAACAGTCAGTACAACACCTGATGACATCAGAAGAAACAGTCAGTACAACACCTGTATGACATCAGGAGACACAGTCAGTACAACACCTGTATGACATCAGAAGAAACAGTCAGTACAACACCTGATGACATCAGAAGAAACAGTCAGTACAACACCTGTATGACATCAGAAGAAACAGTCAGTACAACATCTGTATGACATCAGAAGAAACAGTCAGTACAACACCTGATGACATCAGAAGAAACAGTCAGTACAACACCTGTATGACATCAGGAGACACAGTCAGTACAACACCTGTATGACATCAGAAGACACAGTCAGTACAACACCTGTATGACATCAGGAGACACAGTCAGTACAACATCTGTATGACATCAGAAGAAACAGTCAGTACAACACCTGATGACATCAGAAGAAACAGTCAGTACAACACCTGTATGACATCAGGAGACACAGTCAGTACAACACCTGTATGACATCAGAAGAAACAGTCAGTACAACACCTGATGACATCAGAAGAAACAGTCAGTACAACACCTGTATGACATCAGGAGACACAGTCAGTACAACACCTGTATGACATCAGAAGATACAGTCAGTACAACACCTGTATGACATCAGAAGATACAGTCAGTACAACATCTGTATGACATCAGGAGACACAGTCAGTACAACACCTGTATGACATCAGGAGACACAGTCAGTACAACACCTGTATGACATCAGAAGAAACAGTCAGTACAACACCTGATGACATCAGAAGAAACAGTCAGTACAACACCTGTATGGCATCAGAAGACAGTACAACACCTGTATGACATCAGAAGACACAGTCAGTACAACACCTGTATGACATCAGAAGAAACAGTCAGTACAACACCTGATGACATCAGAAGAAACAGTCAGTACAACACCTGATGACATCAGAAGAAACAGTCAGTACAACACCTGTATGACATCAGAAGACAGTACAACACCTGTATGACATCAGGAGATACAGTCTGTACAACACCTGTATGACGTCAGAAGACACAGTCAGTACAACATCTACATGACATCAGGAGATACTGTGAACATAACATCTACATGACATCAGGAGATACCATGAACATAACATCTACATGACATCAGGAGATACCATGAACATAACATCTACATGACATCAGGAGATACCGTGAACATAACATCTACATGACATCAGGAGATACCATGAACATAACACCTACATGACATCAGGAGATACCATGAACATAACACCTACATGACATCAGGAGATACCATGAACATAACACCTACATGACATCAGGAGATACCATGAACATAACACCTACATGACATCAGGAGATACCATGAACATAACACCTACATGACATCAGGAGATACCATGAACATAACACCTACATGACATCAGGAGATACCATGAACATAACACCTACATGACATCAGGAGATACCGTGAACATAACATCTACATGACATCAGGAGATACCATGAACATAACACCTACATGACATCAGGAGATACCGTGAACATAACACCTACATGACATCAGGAGATACCGTGAACATAACACCTACATGACATCAGGAGATACCGTGAACATAACACCTACAT
Organism: Monoplex corrugatus; assembly: GCA_030674185.1. Taxonomy (NCBI): domain Eukaryota; kingdom Metazoa; phylum Mollusca; class Gastropoda; order Littorinimorpha; family Ranellidae; genus Monoplex; species Monoplex corrugatus. Next base: position 3,207 of record JAPXFY010006823.1, on the reverse strand, counting down.
GACATCAGGAGATACCGTGAACATAACATCTACATGACATCAGGAGATACCATGAACATAACATCTACATGACATCAGGAGATACCGTGAACATAACATCTACATGACATCAGGAGATACCGTGAACATAACATCTACATGACATCAGGAGATACCATGAACATAACATTTACATGACAGGTGGAAATGCTGTCAGCGTACACACCTTGCCTTGATGTCTTGGGTGATCTGAACGTTCGCCAACTGCATGACAGGTAGAGAGATTCTGTCAAAACAAACACTGTTGCTATGACCTTTCGTGGAACCGGACCTTGGTCCTTGTATGACAGAAATTGATAATGTTAAAGAACAAGGGGTAGGGGCAGGGTCCCCTCACTTTTGATACGATCTCTTGGGTGAATTGAACCCTGGTCACCCTGGTGACAGGGAGACACTGTTCACTATACTTCACTGGGTAGCTGTGTGGACAACAGGGGTCGGACATTGTCAGATACTATAACAGATGATTAGAGATGGAGAAGTAGATGGCGGCGGAATAGCTCTCACAGAGGTCATCACAGGACATTGGCTTTACCTTCAGCGAAGATGGCTGATCCGTTTCTTGTGTCACACAATGATACAGTAGGGTCAGTGAAGAGTACCCGGGGTTAGTTTTCATTTCTCACTCTTCTTTGGACAGCGGCCGTCTCACCCAGAGACATATACAGAAAGATCTGCGATTGCACAATTTTCGCTGGCGATCACTTTATTGTTATTGATGCATAAAGCACAGTTGACTGCACAGAGGTATAACCGTCTTAAAAAGTACACAATATCTCCTTAAAAAAACTGGGGAAAAGTACATATATCAGTGTTTTCGCGCACCTAATCTAAGGGTATGCCACTGGCGTTGACCACTCCCATCCAGTTTATCATCAGGGGGTTTAAGAAAACAAATATGAATACATATATCAACATAACTAATACATCTAAAAACGGGCCTGAATTATCTGAAATTGTTCCTGCGTATTTCATGTCCTCAGAGCCAAAAATGCAAATAAAGAGACTCAGACCGCATGTCACAGTAAGTCACCTATATCTGCCTGCATGTCTCTGAAAGGCTTAAACCTTGTGTCATAGGATGTGTGTGTGTGTTCGTTCTATGATTTAACGTCTTTTCACTATAAGTGATATTAGACGGGGGAGGGGTAATAAAAAATGAATAAATAAAATGTAGAACGATAGTTGGGCGGGTTGGATTGGGGCAGAGGGGAGATAGAGTAAAAAGACATAAGTAGGTGGGAGAACAGAAAAATGAAACGAAAACTTAACTCTAACAATTAACTTCAACAATATGAAGGGAAATTGTAACACTAATACACAAACTGCATAAAGTCAAAGTAATGCATTAACAGGACTGTGAACTAATGATACTGAAATTTTAACTAATAAAGATTGATCTGATGTAACCCTTTGACTCCCGCACCCTGTCCACCAGCATCCTGCATTGTCAACCATGTAGTAGATGTGTGTGTGTGTGTGTGTGTGTGTGTGTGTGTGTGTGTGTGTGTGTGTGTGTGTGTGTGTGTGTGTGTGTGTGTGTGTGTGTGTTTATATACATATATAGCGTTACATGTCTCTGGACGAGTATAAACCATCGTCACAGAGTAAGTTACCGTTCTCACTCAAACATAGAGCACATGTCACAGAATAAGTTACTTATATATCTCTCCATGTCTCTGGACAGACACAGATCATGTGTCAGAGTAACTTACACATGTGTCACAGAATAAGTTATTTATCTATCTCCAGAGTAAGTTACACGTGTCACAGAATAAGTTACTTATCTATCTCTCCGTGTCTCTGGACAGACATATATCATGTGTCAGAGTAAGTTACACGTGTCTCAGGATAAGTTACTTATCTATCTCTCCATGTCTCAGAACAAGTTACTTATCTATCATTCCATGTCTCTGGACAGACATGGACAACATGTCACAGAATGTTACCTATCTATCTCTCCGTGTCTCTGGACAGACACATATCATGTGTCAGAGTAAGTTACCACGTGTCTGGACCCATCTGCCGGAAGGATCCCGTCACCCTTAGTGTTGCTGAAAGGCAAATTGTTGGGGGGCAGGTGGACAGGGTATCAGGGACAAGACTGGACCTGTCATTAAGTGGACAGTGTGAAGGACAGACAGTACTTTACACATTGTCAGTGTCCGACACTTTGAGTGGAGTCCCGCAGTGAGGACTGACCTCTGTTTCCTTTTTCTGTTGTTGTCGGAGATAGCAAGCACTGTGTGTCTGTTTGACTTGTGTCACGCCCTGCTGCTTATCGCCCCTGGCTCCCTTTGACCATTGCTTATTGCTGAAGGGTTTGTTTAACCCTTTTGACTCCCGCTCTCTATCCACCAATTGCAGAAGCTTAACCCTTTGATTCCCTAACCCTCTCCACCAGCTTCCTACAGAAAGCTGGTGGATAGGTTGAGGGAGTCAGAGGGTTAAGTTTTTGCTTTGCTTGCATGGTTGACAGTGTAGGATGCTGGTGGACAGGGTGCGGGAGTCAAAGGGTTAAGAGGGATTCATTATTGCGCTCGGACAATTCCATATGCGTTCCAAATCTGGCATTTACTTAGCGGGCTCAAGGAACCGGAAGCCTGCCAGGTTCAAGGAATCTGCCAGATGTGGTACGCATGTGGAATTACCTGAGCGCATTGAATGTCTTTTGAACAAACTCCGGTGTCTAAACTCCTCAGCTGTAAGCAAGCGCGCGTGCGCGTGCGCACACACACACACCACGCACGCATGCATGCGCGCACACACACACACACACACACACACACACACACAACACACACAACACACACACATGAACACACACACAGAACAAACAATCAACAAACAAACGAACAAACAAACAAACAAACAGAAATGAAACAAACAAACAAACAACATCAACACCTTGTGGCCCGTCCAAAGTTGGAACCCAAGACCACAACGTCACCAGCATGACGTCCTGTCCATTGAGCTATCGGGGACACTTACTTCTGTGTGTGTTGTTCACCAACAATGATGGCTGGTTTACAGTTAGCGTTGTTTCACATGATTGGAAGTGGCGTCTGGCTGAGGCGGTTAGGGAAGTGGGTTCCCCCCCGTGGGGATGCCGTGGGCTCTTTCAGTATGAATAGTATCCCCACCTTGTGGAAATTCTGTGCTAGAAAT
>JAPXFY010000682.1:47500-50091 GCA_030674185.1 Monoplex corrugatus | reverse complement strand
GTGTGTGTAGCTGACCGTGACGTGCTGTGTCTGTAGCTGACCGTTACGTGGTGTGTGTCTCTAGCTGACCGTGACGTGGTGTGTCTGTAACTGACCGTGACTTGGTGTGTCTCTAGCTGACCGTGACGTGCTGTGTCTCTAGCTGACCGTGACGTTCTGTGTCTGTAACTGACCGTGACGTGGTGTGTCTCTAGCTTACCGTGACGAGCTGTGTCTCTATCTGACCGTGACGTGGTGTGTCTGTAGCTGACCGTGACGTGGTGTGTCTGTAGCTGACAGTGACGTGGTGTGTCTGTAGCTGACCGTGACGTGGTGTATCTGTAGCTGACCGTAACGTGGTGTGTCTAGCTGACCGTGACGTGGTGTGTCTAGCGACCGTGACGTGGTGTGTCTCTAGCTGACCGTGACGTGGTGTATCTGTAGCTGACCGTGACGTGGTGTGTCTAGCTGACCGTGACGTGGTGTCTCTAGCTGACCGTGACGTGGTGTCTGTAACTGACCGTGACGTGGGTGTGTCTGTAGCTAACCGTGACGTGGTGGGTCTGTAGCTGACCGTGACGTGGTGTATCTGTAGCTGACCGTGACGTGGTGTGTCTCTAGCTGACCGTGACATGGTGTGTCTAGCTGACCGTGACGTGGTGTGTCTGTAACTGACCGTGACGTGGTGTGTCTAGCTGACCGTGACGTGGTGTGTCTAGCCGACCGTGACGTGGTGTGTCTCTAGCTGAGCGTGACGTGGTGTATCTGTAGCTGACCGTGACGTGGTGTGTCTAGCTGACCGTGACGTGGTGTCTCTAGCTGAGCGCGACGTGGTGTGTCTGTAGCTGACCGTGACGTGGTGTGTCTGTAGCTGACCGTGACGTGCTGTGTCTGTAGCTGACCGTGACGTGGTGTGTCTGTAGCTGACCGTGACGTGGTGTGTCTGTAGCTGACCGTGACGTGCTGTGTCTGTAGCTGACCGTGACGTGGTGTGTCTAGCTGACCGTGACGTGGTGTGTCTGTAGCTGACCGTGACGTGGTGTGTCTGTAGCTGACCGTGACGTGGTGTCGTGACGTGGTGTGTCTGTAGCTGACCGTGACGTGGTGTGTCTAGCTGACCGTGACGTGGTGTGTGTCTAGCTGACCGTGACGTGGTGTGTCTGTAGCTGACCGTGACGTTGTGTGTCTGTAGCTGACCGTGACGTGGTGTGTCTGTAGCTGACCGTGACGTGGTGTCGTGACGTGGTGTGTCTAGTTGACCGTGACGTGGTGTCGTGACGTGGTGTGTCTAGGTGACCGTGACGTGGTGTGTCTAGCTGACCGTGACGTGGTGTGTCTAGCTGACCGTGACGTGGTGTGTCTGTAGCTGACCGTGACGTGGTGTGTCTGTAGCTGACCGTGACGTGGTGTCGTGACGTGGTGTGTCTAGCTGACCGTGACGTGGTGTCGTGACGTGGTGTGTCTAGCTGACCGTGACGTGGTGTGTCTAGCTGACCGTGACGTGGTGTGTCTAGCTGACCGTGACGTGGTGTCGTGACGTGGTGTGTCTGTAGCTGACCGTGACGTGGTGTCGTGACGTGGTGTGTCTAGCTGACCGTGACGTGGTGTGTCTAGCTGACCGTGACGTGGTGTCGTGACGTGGTGTGTCTAGCTGACCGTGACCTAGTGTGTCTAGCTGACCATGACATGGTGTGTCTAGCTGACCGTGACGTGGTGTGTCTAGCTGACCGTGACGTGGTGTGTCTAGCTGACCGTGACGTGGTGTGTCTAGCTGACCGTGACGTGGTGTCGTGACGTGGTGTGTCTAACTGACCGTGACGTGGTGTCGTGACGTGGTGTGTCTAGCTGACCGTGACGTGGTGTCGTGACGTGGTGTGTCTAGCTGACCGTGACGTGGTGTCGTGACGTGGTGTGTCTAGCTGACCGTGACGTGGTGTGTCTAGCTGACCGTGACGTGGTGTGTCTAGCTGACCATGACGTGGTGTCGTGACGTGGTGTGTCTAGCTGACCGTGACGTGGTATGTCTATCTGACCGTGACGTGGTGTGTCTAGCTGACCGTGACGTGGTGTGTCTAGCTGACCGTGACGTGGTGTCGTGACGTGGTGTGTCTAGCTGACCGTGACGTGGTGTCGTGACGTAGTGTGTCTAGCTGACCGTGACGTGGTGTCGTGACGTGGTGTGTCTAGCTGACCGTGACGTGGTGTGACTAGCTGACCGTGACGTGGTGTCGTGACGTGGTGTGTCTAGCTGACCGTGGCGTGGTGTCTTGACGCGGTGTGTCTAGCTGACCGTGACGTGGTGTCGTGACGTGGTGTGTCTAGCTGACCGTGGCGTGGTGTCGTGACGCGGTGTGTCTAGCCGACCGTGACGTGGTGTGTCTAGCTGACCGTGACGTGGTGTGTCTAGCTGACCGTGACGTGGTGTCGTGACGTGGGTGTCTAGCTGACCGTGACGTGGTGTGTCTAGCTGACCGTGACGTGGTGTCGTGACGTGGTGTGTCTAGCTGACCGTGACGTGGTGTGTCTAGCTGACCGTGACGTGGTGTGTCTCTAACAGATCGTTTCTGCACAAGAGTATTGGTTCTGGAGAATGATCATGTCCCAAAGATCAT
>JAPXFY010000682.1:37500-40000 GCA_030674185.1 Monoplex corrugatus | reverse complement strand
CAGTGTGAGGTGGGATGTTGTGTTGTGTTCAGTCTGATATTGTTGTCAGTGTGAGGTGGGATGTTGTTGTGTTTTTAGTCTGATATTGTTGTCAGTGTGAGGTGGGATGTGTTGTGTTGTTTAGTCTGATATTGTTGTCAGTGTGAGGTGGGATGTTGTTGTTTTTCAGTCTGATATTGTTGTCAGTGTGACGTGGGATGTTGTTGTGTTGTTCATGTCTGATATTGTTGTCAGTGTGAGTGGGATGTTGTTGTGTTGTTCTATGTCTGATATTGTTGTCAGTGTGAGTGGGATGTTTTGTGTTGTTCTGTCTGATATTGTTGTCAGTGTGCGTGGGATGTTGTTTTGTTCTAGTCTGATATTGTTGTCAGTGTGAGGTGGGATGTTTGTGTTTTTCAGTCTGATATTGTTGTCAGTGTGACGTGGGATGATGTTGTGTTGTTCAGTCTGATATTGTTGTCAGTGTGAGTGGGATGTTGTTGTTGTATCTGTTAATTGTTGTCAGTGTGACGTGGATGGATGTTGTGTTGTTCAGTCTGATATGTTGTCAGTGTGAGGTGGGATGTTGTGTTGTTCAGTCTGATATTGTTGTCAGTGTGAGTGGAGATGTTGTGTTGTTCAGTCTGATATTGTTGTCAGTGTGAGGTGGGATGTTGTGTGTTGTTTGTCTGATATTGTTGTCAGTGTGAGTGGGATGTTGTTGTGTTGTTCTGTCTGATATTGTTGTCAGTGTGAGGTGGGATGTTGTGTTGTTCAGTCTGATATTGTTGTCAGTGTGAGGTGGGATGTTGTGTTGTTCAGTCTGATATTGTTGTCAGTGTAGTGATGTGTGTTGTTCATCTGTATGTTGTCAGTGTGAGGTGGATGTTGTGTTGTTCAGTCTGATATTGTTGTCAGTGTGAGGTGGGATGTGTTGTGTTGTTTAGTCTGATATTGTTGTCAGTGTGAAGTGGGATGTTGTTGTGTTGTTCAGTCTGATATTGTTGTCAGTGTGATGTGGGATGTTGTTGTGTTGTTCAGTCTGATATTGTTGTCAGTGTGAGGTGGGATGTTGTGTTGTTCAGTCTGATATTGTTGTCAGTGTGACGTGGGATGTTGTTGTGTTGTTCAGTCTGATATTGTTGTCAGTGTGAGGTGGGATATTCTGTTGTTCAGTCTGATATTGTTGTCAGTGTGAGGTGGGATGTTGTGTTGCTCTGTCTGATATTGTTGTCAGTGTGAGGTGGGATGTTGTTGTGTTGTTCAGTCTGATATTGTTGTCAGTGTGAGGTGGGATGTTGTTGTGTTGTTCAGTCTGATATTGTTGTCAGTGTGAGGTGGGATGTTGTGTTGTTCTGTCTGATATTGTTGTCATTATGAGGTGGGATGTTGTGTTTTTCTGTCTGATATTGTTGTCAGTGTGAGGTGGGATGTTGTGTTGTTCAGTCTGATATTGTTGTCAGTATGAGGTGGGATGTTGTTGTGTTGTTCTGTCTGATATTGTTGTCAGTGTGAGGTGGGATGTTGTGTGTTGTTCAGTCTGATATTGTTGTCAGTGTGAGGTGGGATGTGTTGTGCTGTTCTTTCTGATATTGTTGTCAGTGTGAGGTGGGATGTTGTGTTGTTCAGTCTGATATTGTTGTCAGTGTGAGGTGGGATGTTGTGTTGTTCTGTCTGATATTGTTGTCAGTGTGAGTGGGATTTGTGTTGTTCAGTCTGATATTGTTGTCAGTGTGAGGTGGGATGTTGTGTTGTTCTGTCTGATATTGTTGTCAGTGTGAGGTGGGATGTGTTTGTGTTGTTCAGTCTGATATTGTTGTCTAGTGTGAGGTGGGATGTTGTTGTGTTGTTCGTCTGATGTTGTTGTCAAGTGTGAGGTGGGTGTTGTTGTGTTGTTCTGTCTGATATTGTTGTAAGTGTGAGGTGGGATGTTGTGTTGTTCTGTCTGATATTGTTGTCAGTGTGAGGTGGGATGTTGTGTTGTTCTGTCTGATATTGTTGTCAGTGTGAGGTGGGATGTTGTGTTGTTCTGTTGATATTGTTGTCAGTGTGAGGTGGGATGTTGTGTTGTTCTGTCTGATATTTTGTCAGTGTGAGGTGGGATGTAGTTGTGTTTTTCAGTCTGATGTTGTTGTCAGTGTGAGGTGGGATGTTGTTGTTGTTCTGTCTGATATTGTTGTAAGTGTGACGTGGGATGTTGTGTTGCTCTGTTGATATTGTTGTCAGTGTGAGGGGTGTTGTGTTGTTCAGTCTGATATTGTTGTCAGTGTGAGGTGGGATGTTGTGTTGTTCATCTCATATTGTTATCAGTGTGAGGTGGGATGTTGTTGTGTTGTTCAGTTGATATTGTTGTCAGTGTGACGTGGGATGTTGTGTTGTTCTGTCTGATATTGTTGTCAGTGTGAGGTGGGATGTTGTGTTTGTTAGTCTGATATTGTTGTCAGTGTGAGGTGGATGTTGTTGTGTTGTTCAGTCTGATATTGTTGTCAGTGTGAGGTGGGATGTTGTGTTGTTGTAGTTG
>JAPXFY010000682.1:17500-22500 GCA_030674185.1 Monoplex corrugatus | reverse complement strand
CACCACCACTACCACCACCACTACCACCACCACTACCACCACCATCAGCACCATCACCACCACCATCACCACCATCATCACCATCATCACCACTACCACCATCATCATCATCACCACCACCACCACCACTACCATCATAATCACCACCACCACCACCACTACCACCACCACTACCATCATCATCACCACCACTACCACCACTACCACCACCACCACTACCACCACCACCACTACCACCATCATCATCATCACCACCACCACCACCACTACCATCATAATCACCACCACCACCACCACTACCATCATCATCACCACCACTACCACCACTACCACCACCACCACTACCACCACCACCACTACCACCATCATCATCATCACCACCACCACCACCACAACTACCACCACCATCACCACCACTACCACCACCATCACCACCACTACCACCATCACTGTGTGTGTCTGTGTGTATGGAAATTAGGTATGGTGGGGGGATGGACGATTGTATGTGTAAGTGTGTGTACGCGTTAGTGAATGGATGTTTAGTGTGTGTGTCGTTGTGTGTGTGTGTGTGTGTGTGTGTGTGTGTGTGTGTGTGTGTGTGTGTGTGTGTGTGTGTGTGTGTGTGTGTGTGTGTCGTTGTGTGTGTGTGTGTGTGTTCATGTGTGTGGTGTGTGTGTGTGTGTGTGTTGGTGTGTGTGTGTCGTGTGTGTGTGTGTGTGTCGTTGTGGTGTGTGTGTGTGTCTGGTTGTGGTTGTTGTGTGTGTGTGTGTGTGTGTGTGTGTGTTGTGTGTGTGTGTATCGTTGTGTGTGTGTGTGTGTGTGTGTGTGTTGTGTGTGTGTGTGTGTGTGTGTGTGTATGTGTGTGTGTGTGTGTGTGTGTTGTGCGCGGGCGTGTATGGCATGTGGGTGCGTGTGTGTCTGTGCATGTGTGTGTGTGTGTGTGTCTGTCTTCTCCTGCCTGCCTGTCTGTCTGTCTGTCTGTGTGCGCGCGTGTGTGTGTGACCCTTAACATCAACAGCAATGTTTGTTCAGCTATGCCTTCGTACGGCCCAATGGACAAGAGAGATTACAAACCACATCAAAGAGAATAATGAGATGATTGTAGCACTATTTGAGCTAGAGAATTGTTTGGCGTGTGTGTGTCGTGTGTGTGTGTTGTTGTGTGTGTGGTGTGTGTGTGTGTGTGTGTGTCTGTGTCTGTGTGTGTCTGTGTCTGTGTGTCTGTGTGTCTGTGTGTGTGTGTCTGTGTGTGTGTGTGTGTCTGTGTGTTGTGTGTGTCTGTGTCTGTGTGTGTATGTGTCTGTGTGTGTGTGTCTGTGTGGTGTGTCTGTGTGTGTTCTGTGTGTGTGTGTGTCTGTGTGTGTGTGCGTGTTGTGTGTGTGTGTCTGTGTGTCTTGTCTGTGTGTGTGTGTGTGCATGCGTGCGTGCGTGTGTGTGTGTGGTGTGTGTGTGTGTGTCTGTGTTGTGTGTGGCGTGTATGTGTGTCTGTGTCATGTGTCTGTGTGTGTGTGTGTGTGCCTGTGTGTGTGTCTGTGTCTGTGTGTGTCTGTGCGTGTCTGTGTGTCTGTGTGTCTGTGTCTGTGTGTGAACGCGTGTGCATGCACGTGTGCGTGTGTGAGTGTGTGTGTGTGAGTGCGTGTTCGTGTGCATGCATACGAGGACGCGCGCGCGCGCGCGCTTGTGTGTGCGTGTGTGCGTGTGTGCGTGTGTCTGTGTGTTTGTGTGTGTGTGTGTGTGTGTGTGTATGTGTGTGTGTGTGTTTCCGCGCGCATGAAAGAGTAGGAGGGGTAAAGAGAGAGAGTGGAAGAGAGAGGGATAAGGGAGAGAGGGAGAGGAAGGTGGAAGAGAGAGATGGAGAGACAGAGACAGAGAAAACAACATCAATAGTAACATGTTTGTTCACTTTGTACCTGGTATTGGTTTTTCTGAATAAGACATATGACAAGCACACACACACACACACACACACACACACACACACACACACACACACAGACACACACACACACACACACACACACACACACACACACACACACAAACACACACACACACACACCAAGGAACAATTAGTGATACAACTTGTATGTTGTGGGGTTGTGTGTGGTGTGTGTGTGTGTGTGTGTGTGTGTGTGTTTTGTTTGTTGTGTGTGTGTTGTTGTGTGTGTGTGTGTGTATGTGTTGTGTGTGTGTTTGTGTGTGTGTGGTGGTTGTGTTGTGTGTTGTGTTGATGTGTGTGTTGTGTTGTGTGTGTTGTGTGTGTGTGTTTGTGTAGTGTATGTGTTGTGTTAGTGTTTTGGTGTGTGTGTGTGTTGTGTGTGTGTGTGTGTGTGTGTGTGTGTGTGTGTGTGTATGTGTGTGTGTGTGTGTTGTGTGTGTGTGTGTGTGTTGTGTGTGTGTTGATTAGTTTTATTAGTGTATTAGAGGTGTGTGATGTATGTTGTGTGTGTGTGTAGTGTTGTGTTGTGTATGTATGTGTGTGTGTGTGTTGTGTTGTGTGTTGGTATGTGTGTGTGTGTGTGTATGTGTGTGTGTGTGTATGTATGTGTGTGTGTGTGTGTGTTGTTGTGTGTGTTGTGTATGTATGTGTGTGTGTTGTGTTTGTGTGTTGTGTCTGTGTGTGGTGTGGTGTGTATGTGTGTGTGTGTGTATGTGTGTGTGTGTATGTTGTGTGTGTGTGTGTGTTGTGTGTGTGTGTTTGTGTGTGTGAGTGTTTGTGTGTGTGCTTGTGTGTGTGTTTGTGTGTGTGGTGTTTGTGTTGTGTTGTGTGTGTTTGTGTGTGTGAGTGTTGTGTGTGTTGTATTTGTGAGTGTGTGTAGTGTGTTGGGCTTGTGTGTATGTGTGTGTGTATGTGTAGTGGTGAGTGTGTATGTGTGAGTGTTGTGTGTGTGTGTGTTGTGTGTTGTGTGTGTGAGTGTGTGTAGTAGTAGTAGTAGTAGCAGTAGTAGTAGTAGTAGTAGCAGCAGTAGCAGCAGTAGCAGTAGCAGCAGTAGTAGTAGTAATAGCAGCAGTAGTAGTAGTATAGCAGTAGAGTAATAGTAGTAATAATAGTAGTAGCAGTAGCAGCAGTAGTAGCAGCAGCAGTAGTAGTAGTAGTAGCAGCAGCAGCAGTAGTAGTAGTAGTAGTAGTAGTAGTAGCAGTAGTAGTAGTAGCAGTAGTAGTAGCAGCAGCAGCAGTAGTAGTAGTAGTAGTAGCAGTAGTAGTAGGAGTAGGAGTAGCAGTAGTAACAGTAGTAGTAGCAGTAGTAGTAGTAGTATTCTTGTTATTATTATTATTATCATCATTATTATCATTATCATTATTATTATTGTTGTTATTATCATTATTATTGTTGTTGTTATTATCATTATTATTATTATCATTCTTTTATAATCATATTATTATTGATGTTGTTGTTGTTATCGTTGTCAGTAGTATTCTTATTGTTACTATTATTGTTATTATCATCATCATCATCATCATCATCATCATCATCGTAATTAATGTTATTATTACAAATACTGCAAGTAGTAGTTGTACCAGGATTGTTACAATAGTACCAGTATTGTTACAGTAGTACCAGTATTGTTACAGTAGTACCAGTATTGTTACAGTAGTACTAGTATTGTTACAATAGTACCAGTATTGTTACAGTAGTACCAGTATTGTTACAATAGTACCAGTATTGTTACAGTAGTACCTGTATTGTTACAGTAGTACTAGTATTGTTACAGTAGTACCAGTATTGTTACAGTAGTACCAGTATTGTTACAATAGTACCAGTATTGTTACAGTAGTACCAGTATTGTTACAGTAGTACTAGTATTGTTACAGTAGTACCAGTATTGTTACAGTAGTACCAGTATTGTTACAGTAGTACTAGTATTGTTACAGTAGTACCAGGATTGTTACAATAGTACCAGTATTGTTACAGTAGTACCAGTATTGTTACAGTAGTACCAGGATTGTTACAGTAGTACCAGGATTGTTACAGTAGTACCAGTATTGTTACAGTAGTACCAGTATTGTTACAGTAGTACCAGGATTGTTACAATAGTACCAGTATTGTTACAGTAGTACCAGTATTGTTACAGTAGTACCAGGATTGTTACAATAGTACCAGTATTGTTACAATAGTACCAGTATTGTTACAGTAGTACCAGTATTGTTACAATAGTACCAGTATTGTTACAGTAGTACCAGTATTGTTACAGTAGTACCAGTATTGTTACAGTAGTACTAGTATTGTTACAGTAGTACCAGTATTGTTACAGTAGTACTAGTATTGTTACAGTAGTACTAGTATTGTTACAGTAGTACTAGTATTGTTACAGTAGTACCAGTATTGTTACAGTAGTACTAGTATTGTTACAATAGTACCAGTATTGTTACAGTAGTACTAGTATTGTTACAGTAGTACTAGTATTGTTGCAGTAGTATCAGTATTGTTACAGTAGAACTAGTATTGTTACAGTAGTACCAATATTGTTACAGTACTACTAGTATTGTTACAATAGTACCAGTATTGTTACAGTAGTACCAGTATTGTTCCAGTAGTACCAGGATTGTTACAGTAGTACTAGTATTGTTACAGTAGTACCAGTATTGTTACAGTAGTACTAGTATTGTTACAGTAGTACCAGTATTGCTACAGTAGTACTAGTATTGTTACAGTAGTACCAGTATTGTTACAGTAGTACTAGTATTGTTACAATAGTACCAGTATTGTTACAGCAGTACTAGTATTGTTACAGTAGTACTAGTATTGTTGCAGTAGTACCAGTATTGTTACAGTAGTGCTAGTATTGTTACAGTAGTACCAATATTGTTACAGTACTACTAGTATTGTTACAATAGTACCAGTATTGTTACAGTAGTACCAGTATTGTTATAGTAGTACCAGTATTGTTACAGTAGTACTAGTATTGTTACAGTAGTACCAGTATTGTTACAGTAGTACCAGTATTGTTACAGTAGTACCAGTATTGTTGCAGTAGTACCAGTATTGTTACAGTAGTAC